>MU789532.1:54000-64618 GCA_026770625.1 Nicotiana glauca
CCTTGGGTTATGCCAGGGAGATCCGCAGGTTATGCCGGGATTTTGGAAAGAAAAGGCTCCTTGGGTTATGCCAGGGAGATCCGCGGATTATGCTGGGATTTTGGAAAGAAAAGGCTCCTTGGGTTATGCCAGGGAACTCCTCGGTTTTTGGCCGGGATTTTTAAGGAAAAGGCTCCTTGGGTTATGCTAGGGAGATCCACGGGTTATGCCAGGATTTGGAAAGAAAAGGTTCCTTGGGTTATGCCAGGGAACTCCTCGGTTTTTGGCCGGGATTTTTAAGGAATGGGTTCCTACGCCATCATGATTTGATTTTCTTTTGGGGTTTTCATTTTATTTTATTTAGCACAGCACATGAAAGAGTTAGAGGAGAGACTTCCCTTTTGGTTGATTCCCTACCATAAAGCTGTTCTAGTGCATGCGCATTTTCTCTTCCAAGTTGCGTCCGTTTCTTGTATGGTNCAACAAGGTAAGCATTTTACGGACCAAACAATTACCAAAACATCCAGTAAATTCTCAAAATTGTACCCGAAGGTAACTTATTTTATTTTTTCGATTTCTTTTGGAGTAGTTTCCGAGAAGCAAAAATCACGTGCTCACAACTTCCCCTCTTTGTTCGAAAATATGAAGGGTTTTCGGGCAAAGGTAAATGAGCAGATACGAGCAATTTTTGCCCGTTCGAGTACTCCGTGTGAAGTATTTTGGAAGAAATTGACCGAGCCCTTGCTTCGGGAGGCCTCCTACATATCCCTGGCTAAAAGGGAGTCATGTCAATGTAGTTTTGGTAGCTGGGACTACCATGAAGCTGCGATCTTGCTGTTGCTGCTGTGGTTTTTGCCGCTACTGCTTACTGACCCCCTTATTACACCAAAAGGAAAATCGAAGCTAAGCTAGCTATGTCTATCAACTATGAGTTACAAGATTCCTATCTATNTGCCTGCATTACACCTGTTTTAACTTTCCACAAAGAACAATTTGTTAGTTTGAAAATGGTGGTTGGTTTTGTGGCCTTGATCTTAATTGCTTGATCGTAGTCCCATTTCCATTGAGAACTTTGCTGCTTGCCGATTTGAGAGAGGAACTCCTTCAAACCCGACCAAACTCAACTTTTATGTCTTCATGAGGACTTGCCCGTGTGGGCCCTGGCCCTTTCACTTTATTCTGCTCTTAGGACCTTTGCCTTTGACTTTTTTTTTCCAATGTCTTTTACTTCGGAAACGATCAACCACCATGGTCAGTCGGGATTGGACTGACGCGCCACTGAGGCTGTGTATTTTCTTTGCCTCTTGCCAGACGGAACTCTGTGAAACCAGTCCTGCCACTTTTTCCTTTGTAACCGGTTTCGGAATTTAGGGTTAAACTGAAAGGGATTCGAGGAAACGCAAACAAAGAGTGGAAAAGATGAAATTAAAAAAATAGAAGCGTCCCTTTCAGGGGAAAAGAAAGACTTATCTGGGGTACATGCTGACTTCAAATAAACATGACATGCTTCTTGGACTGGACGCCCGACCCGCACCAACTTCCGGCTTCTTACAAACCCATTGAATCGCATTTCCGAAACAGGGAACCTTGCCAGGATTTCTAGTGACGAGATATCCCCTTTTTCGACCGATAGCGCCCTTTGCGGGTTTTCGCTAATCGACCTCTCTCATTTCTCTTCTCAACGTCGCCCAATAGTGCTCTCTGCGAGTTTTCACTAAACGGTCTCTCTCATTTTTGGTTTCTCTACTCCCATCGCCTCATGGTGCCTGTAGGTTTTCAACGATAAGGCTCTCTCATTTATTTTTCTCAATTTAGAATGCATCGACTTTCAACAATGATATTTCTTAGTTTTCCCAGCCTTTGGAAAATGATCCGAAGGACTTGCGCTTGGTTTTGGGTAACAAAATTGTGAATGGGATTACAACTTTGGAATCATTTGGTGGGCTCGTGGTTGAACCATTATAACATCTGCCCCAGTTTCAACTTCGGGGAAAATTGGATTTTTGTTTTGGTGTGACTGAACCTCAGATAGAGGCTGCCTACGTACACTTTCGGAATCAAGTCAGAATGTAGTTCAAACAGAAGTCATTTTTCATTTATTTTTTTTATGGTACTTTTGGATTCCAAAGAGGGTAGCCAAAGAAATGTAACCGACTCAAAGGGCTTGCAAAAGGGGTTGATAGTGTTTGGGTAGCAGGAATAAAAGCCTTCATCATCTCAAATGCGCCAAGACATCACCAAAGTAAACTCAGACATAATACCTTTTTACTGCATCTGCGTTCACAGCTGTTTCAGGATCCTTTCCTTCAATATCACCCAGATATAACACTCCTCTTGGCAGTATCTTCCTGACGATGTACGAACCTTTCCAATTAGGAGCAAATTTTCCTTTTGCTTCCTGGTGATGGGGAAGAATGCATCTTAATACCAGCTGTCCTACTTCAAAATTCCTGGGTCGTACTTTCTTGTTGTAAGTACGGGCCATTCTTTGTTGGTACAATTGCCCGTGACAGACTGCAGCCATTCGCTTTTAATTAATTAAGGTCAACTGCTCCAATCGAGTCTCAACCCATTCGCTATCTTCAATCTCTGCTTCGACAATGGTCTGGAGCGAAGGAATTTCTACTTCTGCCGGTATCACAGCTTCAGTTCCATAAACCAAGAAATATGGGGTGGCTCCTACTGATGTGCACACCGTAGTGCGGTATCCCAGTAAGGCAAAAGGCAACTGTTCATGCCATTGTCTGGAACTCTGGATTGTCTTTCTCAAAATCTTTTTGATGTTCTTGTTCGCTGCTTCAACAGTGCCGTTGGCTTTGGGCTGATAAAGAGTGGAGTTCCTATGCGTTATTTTGAATTGTTCGAATACTTCCTCCATCAAATGACTGTTCAGGTTTGCCGCATTATCCATGATGATAGTTGCAGGAATACCAAAATGACAGATAAGATTTGAATGTACAAAGTCCACCACGACTTTTTTAGTGACCGATTTGAGAGTGACCGCTTCGACCCATTTTGTGAAGTAGTCGATGGCAACCAATATGAATCTGTGTCCGTTAGATGCTTTTGGCTCAATCGGACCAATGACGTCCATACCCCAAGCGACAAAAGGCCAAGGTGCTGACATAGGATGTAGCTCTGTTGGAGGTGCATGAATCAGATCTCCATGCACCTGACACTGATGGCATTTCCGGACGAAGCTGAAGCAATCTTTCCACGGTTATCCAATAATACCCGGCTCGTAGGATTTTCTTGGCCAAGACGTACCCGTTCATATGAGGTCCACACACTTCTGCGTGTACTTCCTGCATGATTCTTCCCGCTTCCTCGGCGTCAACACATCTTAACAAGTTAAGATCCGAGGTTATTTTATACAAAACCTCGCCGCTCAAAAAGAAACCACTTGCATGTCGCCTTATAGTTCTCTTTTGATCTCCAGTAGCATGTTCGGGGTATTCTTGTGTTTTCAAAAACCTCTTGACATCGTGGTACCATGGCTGGATATTTGGTCCTGCCTCTATTACATTACATTAACCGTGTTTTTCCCTGATTTGGATTTCCAAGGGATCGATACGGGCGTTGCTTGGATAAGGTAACATTGAAGCCAACGTGGCAAGTGCATTAGCTAGCTCGTTGTGACACCGCGGGATGTACCTGAACTCTATTGACGTAAATCGCTTGCCGAGATCTTCCACGTGCTGCCGGTAAGGAATAAGCTTAACATCTCGAGTTTCCCATTCACCTTGGGTCTGCCGGATAATCAGATCAGAATCCCCCATAATCAGTAAATCTTTAACATCTTGATCAATGGCCATGTTCATGCCCATGATGCAAGCTTCATACTCAGCGGTATTCTTTGTGCAAAAGAAATGGAGCCTAGCCGTAGCCGGATAGTGCTTGCCGGTGGGCGAGATCAAGATTGCCCCAACTCCCACACCCTTGGCGTTTACAGCCCCATCAAAGAACATTTTCCAAGCATGAGTGTCTTCAGGGACTACTTCCACTGGGTTTACTTCCTCATCCGGAAAAAAAGTATTCAACGGTTGGTATTCCTCATCAATTGGGTTTTCAGCCAAGTGATCCGCCAATGCCTGGGCTTTCATTGCCGTGTGAGTGACATAGACTATGTCGAACTCAGTAAGCAGAATTTGCCACTTTGCCAATCTCCCGGTGGGCATCAATTTCTGGAATATGTACTTCAAGGGATCCAACCTGGTAATGAGGTGAGTGGTATGAGCCTGGAGATAATGTCTCAACTTCTGGGCGACCCATGTCAAGGCACAACACGTTCTTTCCAACAAAGTGTATTTGACTTCATAACTAGTGAACTTCTTGCTCAAGTAATAAATCGCCTGCTCTTTCTTTCCAGTTGCATCATGCTGCCCGAGGACACAGCCAAAAGAATTTTCTAAGACTGTCAGATAGATATATTATAATTAAATATAATAAAAAATAACAATGGATAGCCTTTATCTTCGTTGGGTCTAATTCGATACCTCTCCTGCTGACTATGAAGCCCAAAAGTTTGCCTGATGGGACTCCGAAGGCGCATTTAGCCGGATTCAGCTTTAAATCATACTTTCGCAGCCTCTCGAAAAATTTCCTCAAGTCTCGAACATGATCGTCTTGAGTCCTTGACTTGATGATCACATCGTCCACATACACCTCTATCTCTTGATGCATCATATCGTGAAAAATAACAGCCATGGCCCTCATATATGTTGCCCCGGCATTCTTCAAACCGAATGGCATAACCCGATAACAGTAAGTACCCCAAGGTGTGGTGAAAGCGGTTTTTTTGGCATCTTCCTCATCCATTAACACTTGGTGATATCCCGCACGAAGGACTGTATCTCATGTTTGGCATAGTTATCCACAAGAATGTGGATGTTGGGCAAGGGGGAGTTATCTTTGGGACTTGCCCTATTCAGATCTCGGTAATCCACACACACCCGGGTTTTCCCATCTTTCTTCGGTACAGGAACTACATTAGCCAGCCACGTAGTATACTGGACCACCCGGATTACCCCTGTTTTCAACTGCTTTGTGATTTATTCTTTGATTTTATCACTGACATCAGCCTTGAACTTCCTTTGTTTCTGTTGAACTGGGGAACAATCAGGGTAGATTGGCAATTTATGCACCACTAGATCAACACCTAATCCTGGCATGTCATCGTATGACCAAGCAAACACATCTTTAAACTCAAACAAGAGTTGAATTATTGCATCTCGTGTTTTCTCATCTGTGTGAATGCTTATTTTGGTCTCTCGGATTTCTTCAGAGGTTCCCAAATTAACCGGCTCTGTGTCATTCAAATTCGGCTTAGGTTTATTCTCAAAGTGTTCCAGTTCTCGATTTATTTCCCTAAAAGCCTCTTCTTCATCATATTCCGATTCTTGGTTCATTATTTCACAATTAGACAGTGTGTTTGGATCTGGGCGTGAAGTCCGCAAGCATGTCATGTTATTTAAAGCCGCATTATTATAACTGAAAAGAAAAGATAAAAGAAAAATAGCGAAAATCAGAAAGGATAAAGAAAGATAAAATGATGAAAGACTGATTTTATTCCTTGGAATTGGGAAGATAAAAGGGTTTACATTTCAGGAAATTAAAAACAGGAAACTAAAGGAAACATCCGAGTTACACCCTGGGATAACTCGTGATGCAGGAAGAGTGGCAGGACAAGTCTACCCGGACTCCCGCCTGACTGGGAACGGTGTAGCCTCCCAATTCTGAAGCTTAGCATTCGGCCCCATGTATAGCACCTCAGCGGTGCTTGTGCCTTCTCCCAGCTGAACCATGTGGGTCTCATAAAGCATTTTCCTCATGGCCCCACAGATATCTTCTATTTCCTCGGCCGTGAAAGCCTCATCATCTTCTTCTTCAACATATTTAGGCTTGGCAAAGGTCTCATACAAATGTGGCACTGGCTGTGGAAGAAACCACCCTTCTTTCTTCCTTTCCTCGGCCCATGTTTCATCCTCTTGGGTAGGGTGGAAACCTATCCCAAAGAGTTTCTTAGTGGGAGGCAAAGTGATAGGTTCAGTTATCCCCTATAATGATTTTCCAAGTCCTTTTCCCGGTTTGAATCCTCGTCGGATCATTTCTTTGGCCACCATGATCGACGCATTAGAAAGGAAGGGTTGGGGACAAGGGTCTCCTTCTTCATACTGGTCGGCGACCACAATTTCGAAAGCCTGATAAACTATGTGCTTGCTTCCTTCTCTTGCTTCAAGGCATGGGACCGAAGGGTCTCGATAGATTGATTGCTCATCTTCCCCGTGGACCACAATCTCTTGACCCTCATGCTCGAATTTTACCATTTGGTGAAGGGTAGAGGGTACAGCTGCGGCTGCATGAATCCATGGCCTTCCCAGAAGAAAGTTGTAGGACGTGTCCATGTCCAGAACTTGGAAAGTTATTTCAAAATCCACTGGGCCAATGGTCAGAATCAAGTCTATTTCTCCAATTGTGTCCCTTTTTATACCATCAAAAGCTCTTACACAGACGTTATTGGGACGAATCCTTTCGGTCCCAATTCCTATGCGATGTAAAGTTGAGAGTGGGCAGATATCTACCCCGGAACCTCCATCCACCATAACCCTTTTCATGTAGTACCCTTCGCATTTGACTGTTAGGTGCAGGGCTTTGTTATGTGCAGCTCCTTCTGGGGGCAAGTCATTCTTACTGAAGGAAATTTGGTTGATTGCAAAGAACCTTTCCGCCATTCTTTCTAGTTGCTCTACAGAAGTCTCAACCGGCACATACGCTTCGTTCAAGGTTTTCAGCAGGATCTTCTGATGCTCGGCAGACCTCATTAGCAAGGATAGCATAGACACTTGATCAGGGTGCTTGCGCAACTGATCCACCACTTCAAAGTCGGGCATTTTCATTTTCTGGAAGAAAACCTCTGCTTCTTCAGCGCTCACAGGCTTCTTGGGTGGGAAGCGTTTCCGTGTAGCATTGTTCACTTCTCGTGTGTCCGAATATTTCCCAGCAGGAGTATTTCCCGGAAGTTCCCCTGTGATCTCCTTGCCTTTGTAGGTAATCAACGTTGGTTGATAATTCCATGGCACCGTGGATGGGTCCGTTATTGGCTTCTGTGGCACGCGTCCGATAACCACTGGCTTATTCAACCGTGACGGTTTAATCGTCCCCCGGACCATATAGGCTCCTTTCGGTACATACATCGGTATTCCCTTTTTCAATTCGAATCTCTGCGGCTTCTCTGAGCGACCTCGTGGAATATAAAGAACCTCATTTTGTGGAGGCACCCTCGTCTCTGTTTTCGTTTCAACCTTCCTTTCAAGCTCAGACTTGATAGTTTTAGTCTCCTTTTCCCCTTTCTCTTGCTTCGGGGCTGCTGTAGGCTTTCTTTTGGTATCAACAATGGCAACTATGGCCTTCAGGGTGGGATCAAACTCCTTATATTCACATATCATCCCTATCACTGACCCATTATTGTGATCGGGCAAGGGATTATTGGTCACATTCGGGACCTCCTCGTCCTTTACCACTATCTTTCTCTGTTCTATCAAATCCTCCACTACTCTTTTTAAAGTCCAGCAATTATTTGTATCGTGCCCCTCTACCCCTGAATGGTATGCACATTTGACACCCCTCTGATATAATGGTGATTCCGGGTTTTTCCCGTTTGGGGGTATGGGTTGTAGGAAACCCATTTTGACAAACTTTGGGAACAACTCAGAATATGGTTCACCGATGGGGGTGAAAGTTCGTCTCCTGGGTGGCTCCCGAGGACGGAAGTTATTCTGGGGTGGTTAGGGATTATAGTGGTTTCGGTAAGGAAGCTGGTTTCTGGGAGGTAGAGCTTGGTTCCGGTTGATTTGTTGCGGTGGTCGGCCATAGGGTTGAGCATTAATGACCATGTAAGGCTGAAGAGCATAGGCCACATCTTGATGGGGGTAGTAGTGTTGCGGGGTTCTTCCTTGAAAATGGGGCCCAGGGTTACGATACTCTCTTGTTCCTGACACTGCAATGGACGTCTCTTCCTTTTTCTTTCCCCTTGCTATTCCTCCGGACCCACCTTGGATGGATTGGGAGGTTGCTCTTATGGCTGCTTGGCTCAGGATTCTTCCCGTTTCCAAACCATTCTCTACCATTTCCCCGATTTTGATTGCTCCTGCAAAAGGCTTTCCCATGGCCGACATCATATTCTGGAAATAATCAGGCTCTTGGGCTTGTAGGAAGACGGTGACCATCTCCATCTCGTCCATTGGAGGCTTCACCCTTGAAGCTTGTTCGTGCCACTTAATTGCGTATTCTCTGAAATTTTCTGAGGATTTCTTCTTTTGATTTGTCAGAGAATTCCTATCTGGCGCAATGTCCACATTGTATTGGAACTGTCGAATAAAATCTCGGGCAAGATCATCCCAGATATGCCAACGGGAAATGTCTTGATCCATAAACCATTCTGAAGCAATACCGATCAAGCTTTCCCCGAAGTATGCCATGAATAACTCTTCCTTACCACCGGCTCCTCGCAACTGGTTGCAATACTTCTTCAAATGAGCGATGGGGTCGCCGTGTCCGTCATACTTTTCAAATTTAGGTGTTTTGAAACCTGAAGAAAAATGGACATGCGGGAACATACATAGATCTGCATAGGAGACACTCTTCTACCCGCTCAAACCTTGCATATTCTTTAAACTTTGTTCGAGGCTTCTCATTCTCCTGGCCATCTCATCCTGCTCGAACGCTCTGGGGTTTTGGTCTTGCCCCGGTATAAACTCGTATTGAGGATGCTGAGGGTATGCATTACAGTAAACTGGGTAGGTTCCAATGAGAAAGATGGTGCTTGGAATGTGAACGAGGATGAGTCACAGTTAGGCCTGTCCAAAGTGGGTTGTGCTGCAGCTGGACAATGTGGTGCGGTGAATGTGTTTAAGGTCGCACCTATTGCCGACACCTGGGGGTGAGACTCAGAAGGTGATCCAACGAAGTGGGATGACATGGTAGGATACCTGAATGGGGGTAGTTGGGTAACTGATGGGGACGTTGGAAGTCCCACTTGTTCTAGGAAACAGTTCGGGGAATCCAGGGATTGCACTTGGCAGTTCTCTCCCATTGTTCCAGGCGTCCCACATTTCCATTATGCGGAGACGTAGGATTCTATTTTCTTCGACAGTTGCTGATTCGGAAGTTGGGATGGCCGAGATTGAACTCTCTATTGGGACAGAAATCGTTGGTAGAGGAACTTCTGAAGACATTTCTACACTCCCTTTCGAACTTGTGAAGTAAGTGTGAACATTTGCTTTTGACTTTGTGACGGACGGCTGAACACTTCCCTTCGACCTCGTAAAGTACGAATGTGAGGCCAGACTACCACAAAACCAACCACCTTTCTATAAAACCNCCCTTTTTATTATTCCCATTTTTTAATTTTCTTTTAGTGGTGGTCGAATCTTATGTGGATTGCCTACGTATCATGTCCCCGCATGAATCAGACCGAGCGTAGTTCTGGCCACAAGTGTAAAATAAAGACATCACTCTTTTTTTTTGGATTTTTTATTGTCAAAATATTCTGTTTACAAGGCTAAACCTTTTTTTGAAAAATGAAAACTAGAGACGTTGATGCAAAAGAGAAGTACAAACTTGAAACGGACAACAGACTCTAAAAGATAAAGAAAATACAGACTCAACTAAACATGCTTCAGAGCTTTTAACTTTTGTGTCCGTGGGGCGTTGTTTGGCCTTGCCGCGGGTTTTGGCGCAAGATCACTTTGCAGACTTCTCAACTCTTCCATGATTTGGTGGACATATCCCATAACCGAAGAAAAGAGGGTAGTACGGGGCATTTGCTCACATGCTAAGTACCTCATGGTGATGTAGTGCCCGATCTCTTCGATTCTAACCCTGATCCTATCCTTTTCCCTAAGCAGTTGCTCTATTTGTTGATTCTTTGCCCCCAGTATCCGACCGTTGCCCGTGAGTTAGTCCAGGAGCTTATCCATTTGTTTTTCCATCCGTGCCATCAAGTCGTAGCAACGGTTTCTATCTGTCCTGGCGTCTCGGGCTTGGTTAAAGACCCGCTCTTCGAGAGTGGAATTTGTTCCCCTCAGGCCGACGATGATCCCCTCATAATCCCTTTTTATTTGTTGCAGATGAAGCGCCTGTTGTTGTGCTCCCCTCGTTCATCTGGTCCTAATCGTGGTCAGAGTTCCGCTTTCTCCAAGTCATCTCGGTATTCGAGGGCTTTCTTTTCCAAACTGTTTATGAGTACCTCATCAGCCTGGCTCCTTTTTGACCTCTTTGCGGTTGACTTCATCTTTTGAATTTGGGCTTGGAGTGCTTGCTTCTCTTGTACCCAATCAACCCTTTCCTAATCGAAATCAGCCTGTTGTATGTCCATGAATGCTTCCAGTATTCCTTTATCCTCTCGCAAGGTGTCAATATGGGATTGGAATTCTTGTGCCGTTTCGCTTTTAGCCTTCCTGACTCTCGACTCTATCTCCCTCTCCCAATCGACTGCATACTTTACAGACCTTTCTGCTCTTTGCTCGGGTACCGCCTGGTTGTGGAACCACTCGAGGTATGCGAAGCTTACTTCTCCTCGTTCTCGGTCGGCCACCATTTCATCGGTGTCAGAGAACCGACTACCAAACCAAACCTTTTG
>MU789532.1:73967-87158 GCA_026770625.1 Nicotiana glauca
AAATTATTTTAAAATAAAAAATGAAATTAAAAAAATAATGAATTACCAATTTAAATTGGGGAGTAGTTTTAAATTGGAGTTTTATATATATATATATATATATATATATATATATATATATATATATATATTAATTGGTTAGTTTATTTGGATTTAATAAGTATAGATATCTTATAATTAAATATAATAAAAAAATAACGAAAAATAAATATATAAAAAATAACTATCAATTTAAATTGGGTGAGAGTAGTTTCAAGTTTGAATTTTTATATTATTTTAAAATAAAAAGCAAAAACAAAATATTAACCTATAAAAAACGAAAAAAAAGAAGAAAATCTGCCCATTCAAATCGAGAAGTAGTTTCAAGTTGGGGTTTTAAATTAATTTTAAAATGAAAAAAATTAAAAAAATAATGAATTACCAATTCAAATTGGGTAGTAGTTTTATATTGGAGTTTTAAAATTATTTTAAATTAAAAAATAAAAAATTTATTTATATATACATATAAAAAGCGAAAATAATTAAATAAAATAAAAAACTACCATATATATATATATATATATATATATATATAGTAATTGAATATTTTTTTTGGATTAATAAATATAGATATCGTATAATTAAATATAATAAAAAACAATAAAAAATAAATATATATAAAAAATAACTTCCCATTTAAATTTCGTGAGAGTGGTTTCAAGTTTGAGTTTTTAAATTATTTTAAAATAAAAAGCAAAAAAAAAAAATTACCTATAAAAAAAACGAAAAAAGTGAAGAAAAACTACTCATTCAAAGAAATGTTATAATGACAAGTGTCATAATTTATATTAACAATATAATTATACTAAATATTGGATAATATTATAAATAAAAATACATAACGAAAAAATTATTTGATGACTATATATGTCCCTTTAATTTAATGGAGATTTTATTTATTAAAATTTAGACAATTTCTATTCTATTTATATAGAATAGGATAATCAAATAATTGTGATAATTCCAAATGTAACATAAAAAAATTAACAAAGTGACAAATATTTTTTTAATATTGACCACGAATCGCACGTGTACGACTACTAGTTAAATTCAAAAGGAAAAGGAAACCTTGCAAATTAACCTACACTACAATACCATCTACCATTACAACTGTAAATTGTAATGATATACATACTGCGGCCGCTTTCTTGGCGTTTGGATCACTTGTATTTTGGCCAAAGGTATTCCGACACATGTCCCGTTAATCCTAACGTGCAAGCCATTTTAACTAACGTGATAATATAATGGGAACCGTCCAACCAACAGTATGTGTCCAAATACAGTTGTGGAGTAGGCGAAAGAGTAGTTCGATCGTACCCTTAGGTTTGAATAAGAATGGGTATTTGGTACATGTGACCCTCATTCCACCTGTCGTCTCATCCATTTGAGCCTTTCCTCAATAGCAAGTCACATGCCTGATCTAGCTGGTTAGTGAAATCTCGATTTTTTTTTTTTGCTTAGTTGGACAATTGGAAGAAGGTCACGTCGGATAGCAATAACAGCGGCGGGAAATGGGAAAACTAAGTCTTCGACCTTTGAACCGGTAAACACGGAGCCTTGCGAGTGAAATGGGCCAATTTTTTTTTTTGCTTTCCTCGTCCTTGCCCGCTTATGTTTGAAATGTATTCTAGGAGTCTTATCCGAAAACAACGGAACTATGTTTCTCCTTTATTTGAATTTTGAAATTGACCCCTTGTTCAATTACATTAGAATTCTTTTTCATTAATCGAAAAAGGTCCAAATACCCCATGAACTTTACGATAATGTTTATATATAACTCTCGTTAAAAGTTTGGCTCATATCCAACCTTGCCGTTATACTATTAGCCCGAATACCCCTTTATTTTAAACGGAGCCAAATATCCCTCTGGATTTTACGATAAGGTCTATATATAACTCTCGTTTTTTTAACAAATAATTTTTTTTGTAAAAACATATTTGTAAAAACTAAAAAAATATATGTAAAAACAGAGGAATTAGAACATTTTCAGTTTTTAACAAAATATTTTCGATTTTTAAAAACTTAATAAAATATTTTCAACAAATTATTTTCGCTTTTGAAAAATATTTTTTCCCTTCATTTTTCAGTTTTTTTAAAGATTTTTTTTTGTAAAAACTGGATTTTTTTTTAAAAAACTGAAAAAAAATCGCAAAATATTGCAAAAATTGTTTTTTTTAAAAAAATATTTTTTTTGTAAAAACATATTTGTAAAAAATGGAAAAAAAAATAAAAACAGAGGATTAGAACATTTTCAGTTTTTAACAAAATATTTTCGTTTTTTAAAAACTGAATACGCTTTTGAAAAATATTTTTTTTCTTCATTTTTCAATTTTTTTAAAGATTTTTTTTGTAAAAACTGGAAAAATAAATTTGTAAAAACTGTTTTTTTTTTGTAAAAACAGAAAAAAAAAATCGTTTTTAACAAAATATTTTCGTTTTTAACAACTGAAGAAATTTTTTTCAACAAAATATTTTCTGTTTTTACAAAAAAAATTATTTTGTTAAAAAAGCGAGGGTTATATATAGACCTTATCGTAAAGTTCAGGGAGGTATTTGGCTCCGTTTAAAACAAAGGGGGTATCCGGGCCAATAGTATAACGGCAATGTTAGATATGGGCCAAACTTTTAACGAGAATTATATATAGACCTTATCGTAAAATTCATGGGGTATTTGGACATTTTCCGTTCATTAATTGGTAGCGGAACTCGGATAAGGCTTTGAAACATCAGCTTTAGAACAATGTTTCAGTCAACTAATAATAAGATTTAAATGACTTCCACGAAGCTACCATTTATAAAATGATTTAAACGACCATATTGACCCAACATTTGAGCGATATATTTGTTTGTTAACGGCAGTATTTACCTACCATAAATGTTACTGTAATACCTTATATTCCAGATGGTTGTAGAAATTGTACAATTAGACTCGGTCTAGAATTGATATCAAGCTCTAGTAGGTGGTATGAGTGTGTCCCCATGGTAAGTTTATGAAGAAGGAAATGAGGAATTCTAATTACCTTTTACTACAACTTAAAAAAAGTTTTTGGGAGAAGTGGGGGCGTTGTTAGCTGCATGAAGTGGATCTTATCCTTTTGCCAGCCTTAACGACAACATAAAAGAAAAAATCTTCTTTTCAGGAAACAATCTTTTTTGGATTTCCAGTAGTTGTCTAAAACATACTTATCGTTCATAACTTTTACGTTAAACAGAATGGGCTAAAACAAACGTTAGCCGCAATATTGGAATAAATTTTCAATCTAAAGATCTCCAAAATCATACAGGTAAAATTTTCAATTTTCAGCCGCAAAAACTTTCCCATAGATCACGGGCATATGCTGTTTTCAGCCCTTTGAACGAATAGGACTTAGCGACGAATGGTTACCAAATGTCCTAGGTATAATATACTCCATTCTTTAAGTGCAACCAAAGTCAAAGTCACTGTTGCCTTATCTTCACTTTCAAAGCCTGTTGGCCTCACTGGCACGTTTAGTGAACCACGTCGTAGCTGATTGACACCCTGGCTGCGTTAATTGAATGAAGAAGCGTCCCATGAGCATGACTAACACCATTCAATTTCATAGCGGTAGGCGCTTGCCATTTGGTCAAGTAAACGAAGTTGCGCTCACTGTTTTGTGGGAATATCAATATATCCGTATATGGATAATCATCATGGTTTTTTATTTTTATTTTTTAGTTTATGGCCTTTAAAATAATTATAGAATATTCAACACAGCCGCGTCGTTGAAACTCTTCCATTCCACACGCCTTTTCTTCTGTTTCCAATTACCCCTTTCTATAAATAGCGCCATCTCTTCTTTCTTCCAAAAACCAAGCAAATCTTAATTACCAATTTCTTCTCTTTTATTAAAAAAAAAAAAATGGTTGATTACGATAGAAAGACAAAGATGATATCCTCTGATATGTCTAGCAAATCGCCGAGGATTTCAAATAAGCTTCAAATTTCAATACCAGCTGCAGCACCTATTCGGCTGACAGAGCTGTCGGCGGCGTCTGATTCCGCGTGTTCAGCTTACGAGCACTACCTCAGGCTACCGGAGCTGAAGAAGATGTGGAGCTCTGTAGAATTTCCGAGTTGGAAGAATGAATCCTTACTCAAACCGGCTTTGCAAGGTTTGGAAACGACTTTTCGGTTCGTTTCTATTGTGTTGTCTGATCCTAGACCGTATGCGAACAGGAGAGAATGGAAGCGGAGGCTTGAATCGTTGGCGATGGATCAGATTGAAATCATAGCTCTGTTGTGCGAAGATGAAGAAGAGGATACAGAGACCCGTGGAACGGCTCCCATCGGTGACCTCACGTCGTCAACTAGTGTATTGGCTCGTCAGAACAGTTCAGCGGAGGTGTGGAAGCTTTCTGATGAGACGACGGTTGTCAGCCAGACGAGTGAGGCCAGCTTGTTGCCTCGTCTCGCAGTTTGGCAAAAGTCCGAAGGCATAGCGCAGAAGATTATGTATTCCATTGAATGCGAAATGAGGAGGTGCCCATACACACTCGGATTAGGCGAGCCGAATCTGAGCGGCAAGCCCAGCCTTGAATATGACGCAGTAGTCAAGCCATCGGGCCTTCACGCTCTGAAGAAAAGCCCCTCCGATCGCATGAATTTGGACAACTTCGAAAACCGAACGCTGTACACGACACACCAGATCCTCGAAACATGGATCTACGCGTCAAAAATGCTTTTGAAGAGAATCGCCGAGAGAATCGATCGCAAAGACTACGAAAAAGCAGTTAACGACTGTTGGTTACTGGAGAAAACGTGGAAACTCCTAACCGAAATCGAAGACCTTCACTTGCTGATGGATCCAGATGATTTTCTACGCCTAAAAAACCAATTATCCATCAAAGCAACGGCCGAATCGGAGCTATTTTGCTTCCGATCTAAAGGACTCGTAGAAATTACCAAACTATCAAAGGATCTAAAACACAAAGTGCCGAACATTCTAGACGTAGAGGTAGATCCCCAGGGCGGACCAAGAATTCAAGAGGCAGCCATGGATTTGTTCAGGAAAAAGGAAAGCTTCGAGAAGATTCACTTGCTTCAAGCTTTACAAGCAATTGAAATGGCAACGAAGAGATTCTACTATTCGTATAAGCAGTTGTTAGTAATTGTTATGGGGAGTTTAGAAGCTAAAGGGAACACAACATTTATGGCCGTTGACAAAAGCGATGCATTGGCTCAGATCTTCCTTGAGCCAACGTATTTTCCGAGTTTGGATGCTGCAAAAACTTTTCTGGGAGAACATTGGAGTCATGAGCATGGCAAGTACAGTCCAGAGAGAAGTAACAAGGCCTAAAGTTGATTAGGCACTGGGGATTTATTACGATAATAATGAGTATTACAAATCAAACTAGGGGGAATACATTTTATTTTATTTTATTTTTTGTTCACCTTCTTTAACACTGTAGTATACATTATACAAATGGTATTTAACTATTTATTGTATCAAATCATTTGTTTAGAATTTTGCCAAGGCATTCTTTTGGAAATACAATGAGATTTTCATGTATGCGTCACTAGAATACAAAATTTCTAGTTGATCAAATCTTCACTGGCGTTCATGTAATTTAATGCCTTTTAAGTGTAGGCCAATTTCGATCGGATATGTAACGATGGCCATTACTTTCTTTTAAGGTAATTGCGGATCTATTAAAAGAGATTTGGGGTTCGTCCTCTGATTGAAGTGATACATATTCTTTCTAGTTTGAATTGTTTTCGGTGACAACAATACCCTATATTTGTGCCACTTTTTAACATAATCCTATTTTTAAAAATTATTGATTTGGTAGCCAGCTAATAAAAAATTTGCAATAATATGAGAATTACACCTCTGACAAAAAAAGATATAAAACCAACATACGCATTAATCGCGTGATCTGCAACCTCATTTGTGAAAAATGATCTCCTCCTCCTCTCAGCAGCTTTATCAAAAATCAGAAACTTGTCCAGATTTATTTTCAAAATCACACTTGCATGAAGTGTTCCATGTAGAAGCTAAAACTTCGTGCTAATGTAGCATGGAGTTGTTTCACATTGAAGCTAAAACTTTATTTAATGCATGCTGAAGTTATTTATCCTGCAGTTTACGGTTTTGTCATGAGTTTTATCCGAAACTTCAGTCTAAACATGCTGAAGTTATTTAGTTCATTTACTAAAACTTCAGACTCAACATGCTTAAATGTTTTAGTTCATTTGCTAAAATTTCAGACTAAATATGCTTAAGTTTTTGTCTTGCAGTGTGTAATTTTCTAATGAGTTTTTGCTTATGCATGCTGAAGTTATTTTGTTCATTTACTAAAACTTCAGACTAACTATGATGAAGTTATTTAGTTCATTTGCTAAAATTTCAGATCAAACATATTTAAGTTTTTTAATTCATTTGCTAAAACTTCAGGCTAAATATGATTAAGTTTTTGCCTTGCGGTATATAATTTTCTATAGAGTTTAGTTAATGCATGCAAGTTATTTAGTTCATTTGCTAAAATTTCATACCAAAACATGCTGAAATTTTATAACGCAGTCTATAGTTTTGTCCTAAATTTTATTCAAAATCATGTCACGCTGCAAAGCTAGGGAGGCATGGCTGGCACCCGGTGCAGTGCGGGCCCCAATGAATAACTCCGTAACTGTTTTTTTACTCTCTATCATGGGCCAACATGGCCGCATCATGTAATATACCACAACTGTAAGTGGGCAAACATTGTATCAACAAACCATTGTACTTAAAACATGAGTACATATGGGTCATCAAGGCCTCTGACATACTGTAAAAACGAACCTTTGTCTACAAAGCCTCTAAGATTATTCGATATCAAATGGGACAGGGTATCGGCCTACCTATAAGTCTGTAGCAAAACTCTCACACGATGACTTATAAACTGGCTGCACTCCGAAAGAGGTGGAGTCTTATCGATCCTTCACTAGATGCTAACCTCGTCCACTATGAGGGCTCGTCAAACTAATTACATATACCTTCAGGCATGAATGCAGCGTCCACAACAAAAGGACGTCAGTACAAATAATGTACCGAACATCTAAGACTGAACTGAAACATAATAATAAGTCAACATTGTGACCACGTAATTTTTGCCATATGTGAATCACTCCAAGAAATTCAAAACAAAATAATTTCTTTCAGTGTTTGCAATTTTGTGGACTTTTGTGGCATTTTCTGTTAATTGTTTGTATTTGTTTGTGCATGTTTATTTCATTCTAATTACATGAAAAATACAAATATATATACGTGCATTTGCATTTAGGATTTAATTTGACATTTTTTAAGAATTAATTAGTAATTAGTCATTTTATAAAAAAAATCACAAAAATGGTTATTTGTGCACTTTTAATTTTAATATTTAAATTTTGATAGCTTTCCTTTAAATTTGGTTTTTAATTATTTGTGATAATTATTATTTAGAATTAATTAACATTTTTGATAGGCTAATTTGGTTATAATTTTAGTTTTAATTTTTGAAAAAAAAGAAAAGGAAAAGATTTTGAAAAGAAAAGAGGGATCATATTTTATATTTGGGCTAATCTTTCAATTTTGCTCAGCCCAAAGGACCACCCAAGTCTCCCTTACCTAACTAGAGCCAGTCCAAAACCCGCTCCATACCCGTCCCAATCGTCCCAAGACCCGGTCCAGCCTCAGCCATACAAAATGACCCCGTTTGTGATTAATCAAATCCTAACCGTCTAGGATTAGATGATCCACTAGCTCAGAAGCCAGGGTCATTTAATATAATAGTGTCCAAACACACCCCCACCCCTTCTTCGTCTCCAAACCATCCCCTGTAACGCTACCGTCCGCCACCAGCGAAAATCGCCCCCACGATGGCGGCAGGTCTCTGATGACCACCAAAATCGCACCAGAACTTCACTTCCTCCCCCCCCATACCCATGCCACCACCCGTTCCCCTCGAATCTTACTAAAAACCAGCAAAATATCCAGACCCTAGGGCGCCACCCTTGAATCCTCCGCCGCGGCCGGCGGCGCCACCGTCAAATCGCCCCAAATTCGTGCCACATAACCACCATGACCCCCTAGTTCCAAATTATCACCCATTTCCTTTGAATCTACCCAGGGCTCCTCGAATCTTAAATCCGAGGTTGAACCCTAAAAATCCAAAAGTCATTTTCCATGGAATCTGGTAGCATGCATGGTCATAGGGCGTTGTTTCTTCGAGTTTTGAAGTTTTGACTTAACAATATTGATGTCGTTCCGTTTGTTCTCAACAAAGAACAATTGATCGACATTAGTTTTATTAGGTCCCTTGTCTCCGTCAGGTTTCACGTTTTGATTTGGTAAGTCCCTTTTCCCCTCTTGTATTTTCTTTTACTGTCTTATTCTCCTCCCCCTTCCCTTTTCTTTAGCTTAGTTTCTTATAATAACCTGGTTGAAATTTGTTTAGCCCTCTGAGTTCAAATTTGTTTTCCGTTCATTATTTTGTTCCTTCTCTTCTTTCTTTTCCTCTTTGTTGTGAAAGCCTGTTTTCTGACATCATTAGTCTATTAAATTTGGTTAATAACATGGTTGATCTTCTGGGTTTCTTTTTCTATTTAATCACCTAGTTACCTAGTTAAATTCTTGCTATGTGCTTAGATTAATTAGTTCATTCCCCCTTTTTCTTTGCTTTGATTGTATTTGAAAAGGTTTTTCGGATTTTCTTTTAGGAAATTTTGATTAGTGCTTAAAACTATGAATCCCTGATTAATTTGAATTGGGCCCTGAAAAATCAAGAGCCCAAGAGGAAATTCAATTTGGGTCACAGACTCATACCAATTTGAGTCGGGTCAGTTTGACCCATATTTGGCTAGAGGGGTAATTTTCAGGGGTTTAAGGGGGTAATTTGGGTAATTAGCTCAGGGAATCTGTATGTAACTGATTGAAGAAACTTCCTAGAAGCTGACAAGGAAACTTACTAGGACACCAAGTCAGAAAATGGAGGATAGCTAAGCAAAAATGAAAATTCAAAAACGGGTAAAGTGTAAAAATGAAAACCTAAGATTGCCCTAATTGCCTTGCCTATAAAGGCATGTTTTCTTGCCTTTGAGGGCAGACAAAAAAAAGATAGAGAAAAAAAATTTCTGAAACGGCTAAGAACTCCACCAAAATTTTATGTTTTATTGAGTGTTTCTTTGTGATTTCTTAGATTTCTAACTCTTGAAATGAATGCTCATTTATATGAGGGCTGACATAGTTTGATTTCGAGAGATTTATAGACAAAAATTCTTAAAACTGTAGCGGGCTAAATAAAAAACAACAATAGAAATTACTGTGAAGTCTGAAGAATCAGAAGAGAAACACCAGAAAAAATACTGTTTCATTGAGTTTGTGCATTTCTTTTGGGTTTTCTTAAAGGTTTGAAGTAATTCTAATTTTGCTGGTTTTGAAATGGTCTGAAAAGTTGGGTTTGCTGTGGTTAAGCTGTGGAATTGCATTTTTCTTTGTGTTGCTGCTCACTGATCTTTCCTTGCCCTATTTCTTTCCTCACTTCCAGGTATGCTACTGCAACTGTAATGGAAGGGGATTTGACTAAATATATGTAGAGATCTGAGTTAAATGAAGACAACTGGATTCTATTTAATTTAACGTGTAAATTCAATTATATACATTGCTCGTGTTTAATTAGCTTGTTGTGAAGATTTCATCGTGAAATACAATTGGCTTCGGATGCTAAATACAGGCGTTGTTTGAGTATAATGGACTCATGTTTAGACTTGGTAAGACATGTATTCATTACGGATTGCGATTTTGATTTAGCTAATTGAAACTGTTTGGGTTTCTGGTCTGGGGTGTCATAGCTATCAGTCCAAACGCTCTGAATTTGGTTTAAAGTCAATGAACATGTTTAAATTGCATGTGTATGGTTTGGAATTTTCCATTAGTTCTGCTTCCATAGTACACTGAGTTTTATTTGGAAAGTAATGGCATATCGAGTGGAATCTTGGGATTCGTTCGTCTTTGGTTAATTTCTCGAAGTGGGCTTGATTCCTCATGTGATTTCCTCTAAATTTGGGCTTGTATGTCTTTATTTGGGTGTGTCGGTCAGGATTCAGTTTGAATTGTAACTCCCAAACTCTTTTGATACTACGTGATGGATAGCTTTTGAAAAGGCAATATTGCAAACAAGGTTGTTTTAGAATTCATTGTGTAGAATTATGGTTTCCAGTCCATCCGATGTAAAATTTTCTTAAGTAATGGCTTAATGCCATATTTTCCTAATTAATACAATTGTTGCAACTATATCTGATGGACTGCGTATTGGGCTATCGTTTTCGCCCAATTGCCACTACATCTCCTTCACAGTCAGGTGAACAAATTGGGCTTCATGGGGAGCTCAGTTATTCAGCTCACCAAATCTGTCGAACTGGGCATCCAAGCTAGGTGTGATTAACCCATGTTTTGTTGTTAGACGCAATCCATTCATCTGTTAACAGTGATTACCATAGCTAGTGCCCAATTTCATGAGATAAGAGGAATTCTAACACCCTTAGTGTCCAAATAGTTAAGTGCTTTAAATAGTTGAGGTGAGCCATATCATTTAGTATATAACAACTAATGTCCCTCATCAATTAGTGCAAAAACCTTTAACTTAGAATAAATTGAGGTGCGCCGCGCCAAATAAAATCTCAAAATGCGTAGATCTCATTTAGTTATTTTCTTTTTTAGATTCTTAGAATTCGAGGCGTACCATTTAGCAAATTTCCATAGCCCTCGCAAAGTTAAAAACGCGTAGCTGCTTTAGGCGCGTTACTTTAATAATTTACCTTCTTAAATTCGGGTGCGCATTTATGTGACCCAAATCCAAGTCTCACCAATGTTAAAATATGTCAAAGACCATGGGTGCATTTATGTGACGTGGTTCACGTCGTGTTTTAATAACGTTGCAATCTTCCTAAAAGATGAATAAGATCAGTTAAAGTTAAAATTGCATAGAGGTTCAAAAACGTTTTAAAATAAAATAATTAAGCCATTTATAACAGTTGAGCGACCCTACTAGAACCACGAAAATCGGGAATGCCTAACACCTTCTCCCGGATTAACAGAATTCCTAACCTGGATTTCTGGTTTGCAGACTATTAAATAGAGTCATCCTTTTCCTTGATTCGGGATTTGAACAGGTGACATGGGTAAATATCCCTAGTGCCGACTCTGAATCTCTTAATTAAGTAAATCCCGTTTCAATTATTACTTCAAGTTGGAAATAACTCCCTTTGTTATATCCTTCCGGGGGTGTAGTAAAAAATAAGGTGTGACAGCTCTAGCGACTCTGCTGGGGACCAGAACCCAGAACTTTTGGTTCAGGGTTTAGAATTCGAGCTTAGATGAATTGTTATAGTTGGCTTTATTAATTATCTAATTTTGTTACATGTTTGGGCCTAATGTGCTAAATGTTGCTTTTTACCGCTTTGATATTATCTGAACTGTATATATAAAACTGCTACGAAATCCTTCTCTTCTCATCTTCGGGGATGCTCTCGCTGGTCGAGACTCCCTATTCTATTAACGTCATACCTTGAAATAAGAAAGAGGCTCGGACAAGTTACTAAGCCGGATGGCCTTTTGGTTCCCGGTAAGTAGCTCCCTCCTCGACTCGAGTTGTCCGCTCGGGTACACAGTCTAGAACATATACTGTGATGACCCGACCTGTCGCCTCATGTGTTTCCGTCCTATTTTCCCCGTTTATTGCTTTTTCATGATTTATTATATGTGTTGGGTGAGTTTGAGTTGACTCGGATTGGATTTGGTAGGAAATGAGGCACTTAGTCTCTTTAAGGAAGGCTTAAGCTGAAAAAGTCAACCGGACGTTGACTTATGAGTTAGAGGGTTCGGATGTGATTTTCGGCAATTTTGTTAGCTTCGGGAGGTGATTTGAGACTTAGGAGTGCGATCGGAATTTATTTTGAAGGTCCGGTGTAGGATTAGGCTTGAATTGACGAAGTTAGTATTTTGGCGAATTCCGGTTAATAGGTGAGATTTTGATCCGAGGGTCGGAATGGAATTCTGAGAGCTGATGTAGCTTCGATATGTGATTTTTGATATGTGTGCAAAATTTAAGGTCATTCAGACGTCGTTTGGTTAGGTTTTTGATCGAAAGTGCATTTCGGAAGTATTTGAAGAACTTATGCTTGAATCCGATGTGATTTGATGGTTTTAGCGTTGTTTGATGTGTTTTGAGGGTTGGAACAAGTTTGAATAAGGTTTTAGGGTGTGTTGGTATTTTTGGTTAAGGTCCCGGGGGCCTCGGGGTGAATTCGAGCGGTTAAACGAGAGTTTTGAAGTTTGCTTCAGGTCTAATTTTACTGTCATTTGGTATTTCCGCTTCTTCGAAAATGGACCGCAGAAGTGGGTGAGGGATCGAGAAAGCGGTCTGAGGTGTGGCTGAGTAGTTTCGCAGAAGCGGATCCCTTTTCGCATCAGCGGGTCTGCAGGAGCGAGTATTTCACCGCGGAAGCGGTTTTGAGCCGTTAAGGGAAATTCCGCAGAAGCGGAACCTGGACCACTTAAGTGGAAGTTGGTCTTTTTAATAATTACCGCAGAAGCAGGATTTTGGCCGCAGAAGCAGTAGTCGCTGTTGGCAGCAGGGTTTAAAGGTTTTATTTCCTCCGCAAGCTAGGCATTATTTTCAACCATTTTTGAGCGAGCTTTGAGAGCTTTGAGGCGATTTTGAAGAGGATTCAAGGGAGAATGATTAGAGGTAAGTTCCTTGGCCTAAATTAATGGTGTACTGTGGGACGGGCTTGGACCGGGCCCGGACCGGGACCGTGGTCCTAACAGGCTAAACGGGCCTGGTGGGCCGGTCCTTAATGGTGCAAAAAGCCCGGGGCGGGCCAGATAGTATTTTTAAACCCACGAGCCCGAGACCGCTAAGCCCGGGACCGGCTGGCGGGCCTAAAGGGACTCAACGGCTATTTTTAAAATTTTTTTTTAAAAAAATATAGGCAACAGTCAAAAATTTAAAAAGTAGCCGTTGGGCTGCAATTTTGACCGTTTGGAAGTTTAAAAAATAGCCATTTGGCCCCAAAACTTTATTTTAACCCCAAACTTTATATAATTATACTTTTTCCCAATTCTCAACTATAAATACCCCCTCATTCTTTCATTTTTACTCACCAATTCATCAATC
>MU789534.1:0-10684 GCA_026770625.1 Nicotiana glauca
ATATTGAAACATAGAGAAGCATATTGTGGGGGAAATGAGGTGGTAACTCATAAGACGACGGGTCGGGTCGTCACAAGTTCCATTGGTCATAGTATCTCATTTGGTGGTTTCTAGGTTTGTTCCAAGGGTTGTACCCCAGTTTATTGTGCTTGTTTTGTTGTACAAACTCTTTCCCTGTCTGTCTAATGCAATTCTCTATTTTCCATTATTTCTAGACATTTTCTTTGTTTGGTCCTCTCCTTTTTATAGTTCTTTTCATGCCGACTCTTGTGACATAACATGCGTGCACAGTTATAGGCCTAATCTTAAAAGTTAATCATGAAGCAATTGGGAGATGATCGTGACACTTGGAGAAAATAAGAACAGATTTGGATATTTTGAGATCATTTGAAGCCCGAACCCTGTGAAACTGGGGCGGATAGAACATAAAGAAACCTTATATTTCATGCGACATCAGTTTGAAATTTAAAACAAGTTTGCCCAAATTTGCAAGGGTCGTTTGTGATAATGAGAATGGGAGTGTTGTCCAATAGCGTTGTAAAATTAACAAATCGAAAAGGAAAATGTGTGGATATGGTTATCAAGTCTGGCACAATCAAAAGATGTTACGAGTGTCTGTTTAATTGTGTTGTTTGTACTTGGCGTGTTTTGAAGATTGGAATGACGAAGGCATTTTGTTCTGCTATCTAAACACTTTATCCTTAGTTACCCCTTTTGAGCCTTAATTATTTTCTTTCATACACCTCTTTCGGAATCAATAGCAAAGATTAGAAATACAAGCATGAAAGATAAATAAAAAGAAAAAGAAAAAGAAAAGAAAAAGAAAATAACAAAAACAACAAAACAACAAAAGAGAAAGGAGAAATGAGTAAAGAAAAAGAAAAAGAAAAAGAAAAATAATAAATAAGTGAAAAGAAAGACTATAACAACAAGGAAATCAGGGTGAACTACGTTTGACCTGATTCCTTTTGAGGATACGTAGGCAGCTTCACGGCTCGGTCATAGTGGAACAAAAATCAGATGATCCCCAAGCAAGAAACTGGGGCAGAAATTGTGGTTGTTGTAAGAAAAAAATCTGTTCCGAAGGTTGTAATTCTAAACCCATGTTAATTTGTTTTCAGTCTTTAATACCCTTTCTTTCTAAGCCCTATCCAAAAGCCCACGTTACGGTCCAAAGAAAGACTTTTTGATCAGTCTTCAAAAGATGTCAAGTCGAGCAAGTAAAGATGATTCATACCAAGGACAACACTTCGGTCCAAACAAGGAAAATGAAAAATGAGAGAGTCTTATTGGTGAAAACCTTCATGGGCACCGTAAGGCGACGAAAGCCGAGAGAAGTCAGAGAGAGAGTCTCATTAGTGAAAACCTTCACGGGCACTTTGAGGCGACTGTAAGTTAAGAGAAAGACCAAAAAGAGAGAGACTTGATAGTGAAAACCTTTTAGGCATTACAAGTCGAAATCTGGATTGTGAATCAGATTGAATAGGCGGAGCATGGAAGTCACGTTTCATGAAAAAAGGGGTACGACAAGAGTTGAACATCAGAATTACTTAACAGAATAGGCCGCAAGTGCATGTCACGGTCATTAGAGTTGGTATCCACATATGATAGGTTTCTACTTTGTAGTAGTTTTCTTGTTTAGGGATCATCTTTTTCCTTTGTTCTTTATTCTACTCCTTTTTCTTGTTCACTTCTTATTCTTGAGTCTGTTTGGTCAAAACAAGTGAGAAATGACTTCAAATTTTGCCATCAACTTCCCAAATTGCACAAACAAGATCTGTGTTAGTCCATCAAAGTGGCATAAGTCAGGAAAAAACAACTAGGGCACTGAGTTGGTAATAATCAACATGCTTTGGGATCCCTGCAAAATACAAAGGTTTGATCCATATCAGTTCATGGAGAATGAGACAAATGGAGGATGTCGGGTGAATGGATCAAATGTATATTCTGTGATGAGATTGACAAAAAGTCTGGACCAGTGACAACCAAGACATTCCAAACAGAAGTCAAAGGCCAAGGCCAATGGTTTAAGTCAGGAAAGAGCAACATGCGCACTGAAGTTGGTAACACGCAATATGATTGGGGATCGGATGAAACACAAGGGTTTGGTAAATGTCAGTTCAGAAGAAATACAACAAATATAGGATATGGTTCTGAACGGAGAAAAGATATTTCAGTGATACGGTTGACAGAGAAAGTGGTTGATCACTAGACAAACCAGATCTTCGAATGGAAGTTAGTTATCATGGGAAGTGAAGGAGAAAGTGCCCCCAAAGTTCAAGACAGTCAGGCGAAGCAGAGCGTGGAAAGGAGGAAATCATCCCCAGTGAGAAGGTCACAACCGACCACCCCTTTCAAAACTGATAAATTTTCTTTGTATGTAACAGGAACAAAGCTAGTCTGGCTATGATGCATAAAATCTTAGTCTGATGAATTTTTCTCCTAAGATAAAGATAAAAATCTTAGTCTGATGAATCTTTCTCCTAATATAAGGATCGAAATCTTAGTCTGATGAATTTTTCTCCTAAGATAAAGATAAAAATCTTAGTCTGATGAATCTTTCTCCTAAGATNTGATAAATTTTTCTCCTAAGATAGGAAATTTTAGTCTGATGAATTTTTCTCCTAAGATAGGAAATCTTAGTCTGATGAATCTTTCTCCTAAGATAAGGATCGAAATCT
This sequence comes from Nicotiana glauca, assembly GCA_026770625.1. NCBI lineage: Eukaryota > Viridiplantae > Streptophyta > Magnoliopsida > Solanales > Solanaceae > Nicotiana > Nicotiana glauca. Next base: position 2,682 of record MU789534.1, read on the forward strand.
TAGTCTGATGAATCTTTCTCCTAAGATAAGGATCGAAATCTTAGTCTGATGAATCTTTCTCCTAAGATGGAAAACCTAGTCTAACAAATTTTCTCCTAGGATAACAAGAAGTGGGAAACAATAATTGGAAGTTTAAGATAAAATAACAAGGCAACAGTTGGAAAATTTCAGGGGAAAGCAATAGTTGGAAAGTTTCGGACAAGATAACAAGAAGTAGGAAGTAATAGCTGAAAAGTTAACAAAAATGGACCTAGTCTGATGAATTATCTCCTAGAGTCGAAATCTTAGTCTGATGAATTTTTCTCCTAAGATAACAGAAGGGGAAGGCAACAGTTGGAAGGTTTCAAGTAATATAACAGAAATAGAAAGGCAATAGTTGGAAAGTTTCGTATAAGATAACAAGAAGTGGGAAGCAATAGTGGGAGAGTTTAAGATAAGGATAAACATCTTAGTCTGATGAATTTTTCTCCTAAGATAACAAAAATGGACCTAGTCTGATGAATTTTCTCCTAGGATATAAATCTTAGTCTGATGAATCTTTCTCCTAAGATAAGGATCAAAATCTTAGTCTGATGGATTTTTCTCCTAAGATAAAGATAAAAATCTTAGTCTGATGAATCTTTCTCCTAAGATAACAAAAATAAACCTAGTCTGAGGAATTATCTCCTAGGATAACAAAAAGGAAAGAACCATCCCCAACAAGAGTATCACAACCGCATTTTAAATTGCAAAGATTGAAACAGGGGCAAAAAATCTCGGTTGATTCGGAGGAACCCACCGTAAAGAAAGGCAAGCACCAAACAGAACAGGGAAGACAACACAAGTTTTAAGGGAAAAGCAGTTTCAAAGGAAGATAATTCAAGTTTCAAGGGGAAATGGTTCAAAGAGGCAAGGGAAAACAATGTCAAAAGAAGAAATTTTTTAAGTTGTTGAAGTCGGGAGCCTGCCCGGAGAACGGAGGCATTACCTTTTTAAGTTGTTGAAGTCGGGAACCCGCCCGGGGAATGGAGGCGTTACCTTTTTAAGTTGTTGAAGTCAAGAGCACGCCCGAAGAACAGAGGCGTACCTTTCAAGATCAAGAAGTTAGGAGCTCGTCTGGAAAGCGGAGGAATACAACAAAAATCAAGAGGAATACAATTCAAGTCGAGAAATCGGAGCAAGGCAGCAACAAAAGGAATCGCTACAAGAGAATACAAGACAACAAGAATCACAAGAGCAAGTTTGAAGGTCTAGATAGGATTTTGCAATTCATAGACTATAATTTGGTCTAGCTTCTTATTTTTCTTTCAGCATGATGTAATAAGGAGGTCAATAGGCAAGTAACAGCAGCAACAACAACAGTAAACACAGCTTCATGGTAGTCCCAGCTACCAAAACTTCCTGAACTACATTGACCCGATTCCCTTTTAGCCAAGGATATGTAGGAAACCTTTGAAGCAGAGGTTCGGTCAAATCTTTCAAAAGATGCTTCATGCGGAGTATTCGAACGGGCAAAAATCGCTTGTATCTGCTTACTTTGTCTTTGAACGAAAACTCTTCGTGTTTACGGGCAAAGAGGGGCAGCTGTGAGCACATGATTTTTGTCTCACATGAATCACTCCCATAAAATCAAAAAAAAATTGTTTTTTTTATTTGGTCTAGTTTATTCATGAGTTTCTTTAGCTATTATAGTAATCTCCGAGTCTTTCGGAATTTAGGATTAGTCAGAAATAATTAGGAGTAATTTAAATTATTGTTTAAATTGTGTTAATAAGGATTGATGGCCACCTAATTAAGAAGCTTCTCAATAATGGGGAGGATATAACTACACTAGCTATTTAAATTAAAAGAACTAAGCTAGTGGAAATAATTGAAAATGAAAAAGATGATTTGTAGTGGAAATGGCACTAATGGGAATGCCTATTTAAAGGCTGAAAATACTGAAAAAAGAGACAGAGGTTGAGACATAAGAGAGAGAACGAGAAATCTGGGAGAGGGAGCGAGAGGAGAGAGATGTATACACTCTGTATACATAACAGATACATTCTATATACACTGGAGATACACGATATACACATAAAAAAAAAAAGACGAAAATTGACCCCTTCTCATTCACTCTGTCAACGGCCCCCTTCTCCATTTTTCAACAAAAGACGAACCCTATTGTTCTGCCTTTTGATTCGTTTCAAGTTTTATTTTCGAACCCTTAGTGCTAATGTCAATGATGATGGGAAGATTGTGAATTTGGGTCTCTGGAATACTGTTTAAAATCAGTTGGGACTGATATGGTCATGGTTGCTGCTGTTATTTTGTTGAAGGCTTGTAGCTGGGTTTACACTGTTTCTGCTGCTGCTGATCTCCATTAGTATCATCAAGCCTTTGGTTTTGCTATTTAGAACTTTGTCATTGCTGATTAAGGTATGAATCTTATTCTCGAATACATGGGTTTAAATTTTAATGTAATGGTTGTTTGGATATCCGTATTCTATAAATTTGCTGAAGTTGCAATGATATAGTATGATGTTTGTTTAAAATCTGATTCTCTGTTTCTTTTAGTTTGGTTTAATTAAAAGAAAATTCCTTAATTAAAAGGTTTAGAGAAGGCAGATCTGCACAAATTGGCTGGTTTCGATTGTTTAATAAATGGATTTCTGCACATAAGCTTGCTCATATGAAAAGTGATGAGTTTATTAATGCATTACTCTATATGGGATCTAAATTCAATATAGATGTTCAGTAGCATGTTTATAGGTGTATTTGGCCTGTCAAACTAGCGTTGTTGCTTTAGCTTTGTAATATTTGTTTAAATCATTTAAGCAAATGTCTTTTTTAGCATTTTTGTGCATTTGGTGATCATTGTATATCAGGAGTTCTTTGCTATATTGTTTTGTTAAATTCAGTAGTTACCACTCTTTTATCTTAATTTATTTAAAGTGTTTTTTTTTTAATTGAAAGGCCGCAGTGGAATTGCCATTTTTCTTTGGGCTTCACGTGTGCCATGTTTTGGAAGGCAGCGAATTGGCCTCTGTATTGGGCCTAGATTTGTTCATATGTAAGCCATGCCCATTACTCTGGCACTTGGCACATAACACCCGAATATCCATTTCTGTTATTGCTGCCAAATAAAATCTCAAATGCGTGGCCCTCACTTAACTATTTCCTTTAAAATTCTTAGAATTCGAGGCGTGCCATTTAGCAAATTTCCATGGCCCTCGCAAAGTTAAAAATGCGTAGTTGCTTTAGGCGCATTCTTTAATAATTTAACTTTCCTAAATTCGGGTGTGCATTTCATGCGACCCAAATCCAAATCCCAAAACGTTAAATAAAATGTGTCGAGGATCCGGGTGCATTTCATGTGACGTGATCCAAAAATATGCTTTAAACAACGTTTAATTTCCTTAAAAAATTTATTAATTAAAAGTGGTAAATAATTTTAAAATTGCACTATAGGATGACATGTATTAAAATCAGATTTTAACCAATTATAATAGTTTAAGAGACCGTGCTAGAACCACGGGATCCGGGGGTGCCTAACACCTTCCCTTGGGTCAACAGAATTTCTGGTTCGCAGACTCCGCTCGGGAAGTCGAAATTTCCTCGATTTGGGATTCAAGTTAAATCGGTGACTTGGGACACCAAAAGCCAAACCTATCCGAAGTGGCGACTCTAAAATCGAATAAATAATCCCATTTCGAATAATGTCACTTTAAATGAAAAAAATCCCTTATACATTATCCTCCAGGTGTGTAAAAAGGAGGTGTGACAGGGTCTCCGTCCCCTAGTCGCCTTTTTCCAGCATAGGGTCTCCAACCCCTAGTTGAGATTTTTAGACATAGGATCTCCATCCCCTAGTCGCCTTTTGCTAACATAAGGTCTCCAACCCCTAGTTGAGATTTTTTAGAGTCTCCATCCCCTAGTCGCCTTTTGCTAATATAGTGTCTCCAACCCCTAGTTGAGATTTTTTAGACATAGGGTCTCCATCCCCTAGTCGCCTTTTGCATCATAGGGTCTCCAACCCGTAGTTGATATTTTTTAGACATAGGGTCTCCATCCCCTTGTCACCTTTCGCCAACATAGGGTCACCATCCCCTGGTTGAGATTTTTTAGACATAGGGTCTCCATCCCCTAGTCACCTTTTGCCAATATAGGGTCTTCAACCCCTAGTTGAGATTTTTAGACATAGAGTCTCAATCCCTAGTCACCTTTTGCGAACATAGGGCCCTATCCCCTAGTCGCCTTTTGCCAACAGAGGGGCTCCAACCCCTTGTTGAGATTTTTTAGACATAGGGTCTCCATATCCTAGTCGCCTTTTGCCAATATAGGGTCTCCAACCTAGTTGAGATTGTTAGACATAGGGTCTCCATCCCTTAGTCGCCTTTTGCCAACATAGGGTCTCTAACCCCTAGTTGCGATTCTGTAGACATAGGGTCTCCATTCCCTAGTCACCTTTTGCCAACATAGGGTCCCCAACCCCTAGTTGAGATTTTTTAGGCATAGGGTCTCCATCCCCTAGTCCCCTTTTGCCAACATAGGGTATCCAACCCCTAGTTGAGGATTTTTAGACATAGGGTCTCCATCCCCTAGTCGCCTTTTGCCAACATAGGGTCTCCAACCCCTAGTTGAGATTTTAGACATAGGGTCTCCATCCCCTAGTCGCCTTTTGCCAATATAGGGTCTCCAATCCCTAGTTGAGATTTTTTAGATATAGGATCTCCACTCTCTAGTCGCCTTTTTTCTGACACAGGGTCTCCACTCCCTGGTTGATTTTATTTTTAGATATAGGGTCTTCATTCCCTGGTCTCTTTTTTCCAAGGATACACAATCCTGAATTTATTGCTTTCAATAAAGAAGTAGTTTAGATTTTGTCACCATAACTCACGAAATTTTTCTAGTGAAAATTGGGGCAAAAAATTTTCGTTCTTTTGTTTGCTTTGTGATCGAACAGGTTTTCACCGTATGGCACAAGGTTTGAGATTACCAAAAGAAGAAGTCTCAACCCAAATAAAAGAAAAGAAAATCAAGAAAAGAGGTTGAACTCTAAGTATAGAAGCGGAGAAAAGATGCGGACTGCTCAAGATAGGATTGAAGTCACAAGTTTTGCACGTCCCACCTTGATCCGAAAAGCTGAAGAAGAATGAACCAGCGGTTGCAGCTAACGAGCATCAAGATTCAGATCAAAGTCTGCAGGAATAACCAGCCAAGACTCAAGATCAAGTTTCAGAAGCTTTATAAATAGGAATCTTGTAACTCGTAGTTGGTAGGCTTAGCTAGTTTAGCTTTTTATTTTCCATTTTTGGTGTAATAAGGAGCTCAGCAAGCAGAAACAGCAGCAACCGCAATGAAATCACAACTTCTCGGTAGTCCCAGCTACCAAAACTTCCAAAACTACACTAACATGATTCCTTTATAGCCAAGGATATGTAGGCAATTTTTGAAGCAAGGTTCGGTCAGGCTCTTTTCAAAAATGCTCATGGAGTTTCAAATGGGCAAAAATCCCTCATAATTGCTCATTTTATCTTTGCCCGAAAATCCTTCGTGTCTCCGAGCAAAGAGGGGCAGCTGTGAGAACCTGATTTTTTCCTCACATGAATTACTCCATCAGAATTCCAAAGAATTAGATTTTTCTTGTAATTATTTGTTATTTTAGGAATTATTGTAGAATTTTTCTGATTATCTGCATTTTTATGTGCATGTTTAATTTTATTTAATTCATAAAAAATATAAAGATACATTGCATTTTCATTTAGGATTTAATTTTATATTTTTTAAATTAATTAGTAAATTAGTTTGTTTTATGAAATATGAAAAATCACAAAAAAAGAATAACTCATTTTGTCATTTTCATTCTTTAATTTTGAATTTCACAGCTTTTTCTTTTAATTTAGGACTTAATTAATTTTTGTAAATATTATGTTGAGAATTTAATATAATTCTGTAGGTTAATTTAGTTTTTAAGAATTAATTTAGGTTTTTATTTTTTAATTTGAAAAGAAAAAGAATTTTTGAAAACTGAAAGAAAAAGAAAAAGGAGTTGAGAAGACTGATTTTTGGGCTCTTTCAATTTAACCTCCCCATCCCAATTAAACATTCTGTATTACCCGCTCAAAATAGGCCCAAATTATGCCCCAACCCGCTCCAAATTCCCAGCCCGATCCAAACGACCCCGTTTCAATTACCCCCAATCAGGACCGTCGATCTCACTTGATCGAACGGTTCGGAACTGGCTCACCTAAATGCAGAGGCGGATCCAGGAATTTAACTTTATGGGTTCAAGATTTAGAACTCTAGCACATTCCTCAAGTTACTATAAAATAATAATCGACCGAAATACGAACAATGATATATGTATATATATATATGTATATATATATATATATGTATGTATATATATGTATGTATGTATATATATATGTATGTATAATGTATGTACGTAGGAAGTATCGAACCATCTAACATAATATATATTCAATAAATATCACCATTACAATTGTACCCTACGGGTTGTCATGCTTTGAAAATGCTCAATAATCGCATCATTAGGTACACTTTCAAATAATTCATCTTCTATATAACAAACTAAACAATCATTCAAAAATTCATCACCAATTCTGCTACGCAGGTCATTTTTTATGTACTTCATTGAAGAAAAAGCTCTTTCTACTGTTGCAGTAGCGATAGGCAATATTAGACTTAACTTCACAAACAAAAAAACAAGTCTTTGTGAAAGAATCCCCAACTTTTCCATGTCCTCCATGCTCATTTTTAAACAAGTAACAACATAAGGAAAATGCTGCATCAATTTTAACATTATATTCTAACCATCCAGAGTATGAAGTTTTAAACCATTCAAGATTAAATTGACGCATAAATCCACCAAAATCTCTTTTTGGAAAGCTACAATTACAAGGTTGACAAGGCCCTTGTTGAATATAATGTCTCCTTACCCGATCACGTAAATTCGGAGGATACTCTGAAATTTGCTTTCTTTCTGCAGGATCGGGTTCAAGATTCAAATTCAACATTTTTTCTTTGTTTAATCTTGCCGAAGGATAGATATTGTCATGAATAGTTGGACTTGGAGAAGAACTCGGCGTAGGAGGACTAGAACCAGAACCAGATGTTTGAGGAGTTGGAATAGCCTTAAAAAATTTCGTAATCATATCCACCCTCACTAAAAAAATCCTACAAAAATACAAAAAATAAATTACACTCCAGCGGAGGTACTTTAATCTTGTTAGATTGAATAAAAGGAGTTAACTAGTTAATAGTTATCCAAACAAACCTAAATATTTGCTAGACATGGAAAATAATGATAAAACTCAAAATGGTACCAATTTCTTATAAGGAACAAAAATGCAAGAACCAAGAACAGGGCAGATTCTTGAACTTATAAATATTAAATATTGAATTATTATTGAGAAAGAGCCATAGATTCATACCAGCAAAACAAAGAGAATTGATTGCAGATTATGTCCAAGAAGAAGAGCCTTTGCTTTGATTCTTTTGAAACCCTAACTTTAAAATTTTGGGAAAGAAGAACCTATTGAAAAGTGAAATGTTTTGATGCTTCGTGAAGACCAGGAAAGAAAATAAGCTTATTAAAAAAACCACAAGAAGTACACAACAAAAGAATAATATTAATTAGGTGGGTCCTCATCTTTTAATGATAAGAAATAGCCTCTTTAGATGGGAAGGGACAAAAGAAGTCCAAAAGTAACAAAGAAGTTAAAGAGTAACTTAAATAAAAATACTATAGAAAATGTAGAAATGGGGATTCGAACTCCAGTGCTCGTTGTAACTAGCAGCGCTCTGCCCAGCACTTTTACCACTGAACACATAGCCTAATTTAGTCTCTGGGTTCAAACACTAATATATGACCATATTTCAGTAATTTTTCTTAGTATATTCCCGGGTTCTATCGAAAGTTATGGGTTCAATTGAACCCGTATACATAACACTAGATCCGCCCCTGCCTAAATGCATATAAGTGTATGAAAGGCCTGACTCCCCCCCCCCCCCCCCCC
>MU789534.1:12507-46910 GCA_026770625.1 Nicotiana glauca
TCGCCCTTAAAATCCCCAACCCTCTCCAATGGCGGCACCGCCTCCAATCAACCCCAAATTCACACCCCAGGATCCTCACAACCTCCCTTTTCCCAATACCTAACCAAATTCCCTCGAATCACCCTAGAATCTCTCGAATCTTCAATCGAAGTAATCCGATTCCAAACCCTAAAATCCCAAATCTTCCAAATTGTCGAGTTTCGGTGAAGGATTGAGGCTGAAGTTGACTTTATTCGTGTGTTTTCATTGAGAACACACGATTAATGTCCATTTCGGTCAAAATTGAGGTTTCCAGAAGTCGTTCAAGCTCTTGTCTGCCTGTGTTTAGGTATTTCGGTATTATCTTTCTTTAATTTCATTTCGTTTGTATTCTTACTTCTTCATCTTCTTTTGTTTCTTCTCCTTTTTTTCCTTTTTATTTTAAAATCTTTTCAGCATGTCTGTAATTCTAGCCAGTATATTTTGTTTCTTATGTTTTAGTTCTCTCTCAAATTTCCCTCTTGTTTTTGTCTTTATTTGGAATCTTTGGTTCCAGGAGTTCATACAACTCCGAGTAGCCCATTATTTCTGTGAGTTTTTTATTTGAATTGAGGCTCTGTTAAATCAGAAGCCCAAAGAAACGGGGTTTAGTCCGGGTTTGGCAAAGCTCTGGTTTTATTGGTTGGGTCAATTTGACCCATATGGTTCCAAGGGTAAATAACAAGGGTTTTAAGGGTAGTTTAGGGAATTTAGGTAAGGGAATCTCTCATAACTGACTTAGGAAGCTGCTAGGAAGGTGGGTTTGGGATTGTCTTGAAAATCATATTTTAAAATTAAGGACTAAATAGCATAAATGAAAATTTGAAAAGGAGTATAGGGACAAAAACTGAAATCATTTCTGTTGTCCTAAAACTTCTATATGAAAGTTGTTTCTTCACTATCAAGTCAGATTTTTGGAGGGGGAGACAAATAAACACTAAAAAACTTTAGAAACTGCTGAGTTTTCTTTCAAATGAAAAAGTACAAAAATTTGCTTTAATTTGGCTTGGTTTTTGGTTCTCTCATTCCTTTGAGAGTTATAATTTCTAAAAAGCTTCCAAGGTCGTGTATATGGGTTTAAAAGGATTTAAATTAGTTTGAAGTTTGGTTTGATTTGCTGGTTCTATCACTGTTCAATTGTTGAGTACTGTTGTTGTTTCCTCTTAGACTTCAAGCTCATTTTTTCCTTGTTTTGATTGCTTTAATCAGGTACATATTCCTGGACTCCACTGAATGTGAAGCTATACTTCAAGTATGATAAAGCATAGTGTCACACCTCCTTTTTCACTACACCCCCGGGAGGGGTATAAAGGAGTTTTTCCAATTAAAGGACAATTGAAACGGAATTTATTATTAAAAAATTCAGAGTCACTACTTGGGAGATTTATGGTGTCCCAAGTCACCGGTTCAATCCCGAATCAAGGAAAAGCTTAACTCTGTTTAACAGTCCGCAAACATAGAAATCCGGGTAAGGAATTATGTTAATCCGGGAGAAGGTTTTAGGCATTCCCAAATTCCGTGGTTCTAGCACGATCGCTCAACTGTTATATTCGACTTAATTTTTTGATTTTAAACAATTATGAACCTATGGTTTAGTTTTAACTTTAACCGCTTTTAGTCATTTTAAGAATATTGCAACATTGTTAAAACACGTGTTGAACCACGTCGCATAAATGCACCCGTGGTCTTCGACATATTTTAACATCGTTGAGATTTGGATTTGGGTCATATAAATGCGCACCCGAATTTAGGAATGTACATTATCAAATAACGTGCCTAAAAGCGGCTATGCGTTGTTAACTTTGCGAGGGCCATGGAATTTGCTAAATGGCACGCCTCGATGTCTAAAGATTAAATCAAACTAATTAAAACAAGGGCCATGCAATTGATATTCTTGTTTGACACGGCACACATCGAGTTATTCTAACAAGAGGTTTCCAAGCTACACTATGAGGGCTATAGCTATTGCACTTTAGTTTTGGATGTGAATATTGAGTTGCATTACAGAATCTATGTGAATATAAGTTGTGGCATGGCTTTTAACTTCAGCACAACAACCGTAATCATATACTTTCACAAGACATGAGTGATCATTAATCATCCCAATAGCATACTTACCATCCACCTTTTGATGAACTATTTTTTTAGGTTGATAGAATGGTTCATAGAGCTTAGAAGTTTGCTAAAGAGGACAAGGATAAGAGGGACTCCATGGACACAAAGAAACAAGAAGAATCTGAAAAACAGTTAAAAGAGCTGGGAGACAAGGTGCCAGATGATGTCCAAAACCTTAGCTAAAATGCATTTATCATTATGCATACACATTATCAAGGTAAGTCTTCAATAGAAACGGGATAAGCTACTGCTAACCAAAGCAAACTTTAACTTTTGAAATCTCCATGACATACTATGAACAACTTTGATCCTAGTTACATTGAGTAGTGAGTTACTTCAATCTGCTATGAGCAATGAAATATTATAAGCAGATAATTTGCTAACCATTTCCTTCAGCTTACAGGGAAAATAGAACAAACCACAGATACTCTAGTGGTCGAACACAGTTCATACCAAAGCATGTACTCAACCAAGACCTCACGTCTGTTAAACTTTTAGGCTAATAATTTCATTTCAAAACTCTTAAAGGGGCATACTAAGATCAAGTCAATAGAAACATCAACCAAAGATCCCGATTCAGAGAGCAACATAAGAGGATTCTCATTAAACAAAATAACAAAAACATTCAACATATGTACTGACTCGACTAATGAACCATGACAATCATAGTAACCATGAAACTGAAATAAGATCTGAAATACAGTCGATTAAATTGTTCAAACTATGAGACCAAGTTAAGGGTGAACAAAATTTCAGGAAAACTCAATCAAGGCAACATAACTTGGTTCGAAAATTGAACGTAAACTCATAATTTACTACTGCTTTTTACTCATCTTACTCAAATCAGCCTCTTGTTGCTTATAAAGGAAACTAAACATGTACAAATCTATAGTTTAACAATTAGCACATAGAAGACTTCTAGCAACTCTACTGCTAGGATACTTGAACCAATTGATTTGAGGCCAGCTTTAGCACAACCATTGACTAGTTGTGTGCTGAATCCTCAATCAAAACACCACAGGTAACAGTGAAAACCATTCTAGGTCGACAACACATTTCCAGTATAACATCTACAGAACTATTAGTTAACTCCGTGAACTTATGGCTCAAGCAAATCATCATGAACATCAGAGCATATTGCGAAGGAATCTCATCAGAAGAAACTGCACATATCGTTCAACTGAACGTGATGAAATTTAACTCAGAATATACCTCGATCCCGAATAACAATCACGACATACAGGAGGTGGAAGATGATTACTCAAATCGACTCTCATTGACTATATATACTCAAATACATACCACCACCGGAAATAGATTCATTTAGCAAGAAATTCGATCATAACACAGAACAAACCACTCTAGACTGAATCTCATAGCTCAAAAACACTAAAACAAAACAGAGTCGCATAGAAATAAAGAGAGGAAAATTGAACCGGAAGTTGCAAATCTCTTTTATAACAAATATGGACTCGACAATACACTTCTCGACTCCAAATCCTAGCGAAGTTCAACAGCGAGCCAGCAGGACGACAATAGAAAACCAAGCTTGAACTTCAATTTTTATCTCCTTGGGCCTAAAATCCCGATTCATAAAAGTAAAAGAAATTGTATATATGTTTCTCTTAAACTTTGAAAGAATTTTTCAAAGAATAAAATGGACTCCGAAAGCCATTAGTTCAAGAAGCCTTTCAGCCTGTTTCTTTTCAAAAAAATTTTTTACCCGAGTCCCCCTTTCACAAAATCGGATCAGACTTCTTTTGAAGATGAATCCTTGATGAATGTGGGGCTCGGATAGAGTGAAATCAATCCAGTGCCTCACACTCATCCATCATCTCGCCTCCAGAACCTTCCAATCGTATAATACAGCTCGAATTCGAGCGAGTGAGAGGGGAGGGAAATCTTGCGTCAGAAACCATTAGCAACAACAAGATGAGAGAAAGAGGGACGCATGGGTTAAAGATTTGGGATTCACTCTCCCAAATTTGGACTGAATTTAGGGCTTGGTTTGAGTGAGAATGATTGAGGAATAGTGAGCGTCGTTTGTACTCTTGAGAGATTAGGGCTCTGTATTTGTGTGTGTGTAACTGAAGCTGGGTCGGGTTTAGAGGGCGTCTGGGCCGGGTCAAGGGTAATTTAGGTGAAAAATAGTTGGGCTTGGGAGATTAGAATTAAGAAAAACCCAAACTTTCAGATTTCTTCTCCTTTTAATTCTTTTCAATTTTTTCCAAAAATCCTTTTTCTTCTTTTTCCAAAATTATCATCTAAATAAAATCATAAAACCTAATTAACCTCTCAAAATACTAATTAGACCTAAATAATAATTAACACGATTAATTAACAGAATAAATTTAAAAGAAGAACTACTCAAAAAATAAAAGTTGAAATTAAAAAATACAAATTAAACTATTTTTTCGTTTTTATAAAATATAAATTAAAATAGAAAACCTGATTTAATTCCAAAACTAAACTAATTGTTTCCTCAAAAATTAATTAAGTCCTAATTTAAAAGAAAACAATGACAAATTCGAAAAGTAAAAATGCAAAGTGAACTATTTTTGTGATTTTCCTTCATTTTTGTAACATTAAATAATTAATTATCCTAAAAAACATAAAATTGGGTCCTAAATGCAAATACACTATTTCTGTATTTTTCATTAATTAAAGTGCAAACAATTAATAGAAAACGCCACAAAAATCCCTAAAATTGCAAACACTGAAAGAAATTGTTTTGTTTTGAATTTATGGGAATAATTCATATAGGGCAAAAATCACGTGCTCATAGCTGCCCATCTTTGCCTGGAAACACGAAGAGTTTCAGTACAAAGATAAAGTGTGCGGATACGAGCGATTTTTTCCTATTTGAATACTCCGTGGGAAGCATCTTTGAAAGGTTTGACTGCACCCTGCTTCTGATGTTTCCTACATATCCTTGGCTATAAAGGAATCAGGTCAGTGTAGTTCGGTAAGTTTTGGTAGCTGGGACTACCATGAAGCTGTGATTTCACTGTTGCTGTTGCCGTTATTTCTTACTGAACCCCCTTATTACACCATGATAAAATGAAAAGAAGCTAGACTAGACTATGATCTATGCATTACAAAATCCTATTTATATCTTCACACTTGCTCTTGTGGTTCTTGTTACCTTGTTGACTAGTATTCTCCTGGTGGAATCCCCTTGTTCACGTCTTGAATGGTAATCTGAGATGTCCTCCCTTCCTCCAGGTGGTCGCCTGGTTGCTGAAATTTGAATGTATCCCTTGGTCTCCGGGTGGGTGCCTGATTGCTGAATTTGAAGTGTATTCCCTTGTTCTCCAGGTGGGCGCCTGATTGTTGAATTTGAAGTGTATTCCCTTGTTCTCCAGGTGGAGCACCTGATTTCTTGAAATGTATTCCCTTGTTCTTCAGGTGGGCTCCTGATTTCAACAGAATAGACAGAAACAAAGAAAGCTTCTGCCCAGTTTGGCATGCTACCAAATATCAGTAAGAACTTGAAAATTGAAACTTGAACTATACTCCATTGTTTTCCCGGTGGGCACCTGATTGCTGAACTTTAAATGTATTCCCTTGTTCTCCGGGTGGGCACCTGATTACTGAACTTGAAAAATGTATTCCCTTGTTCTCCAGGTGGGCGCCTGATTGCTAAACTTGAAATGTATTCCCTTGTTTTCCAAGTGGGCACCTGATTGCTGAACTTGAATGTATTCCCTTGTTCTCCAGGTGGGCGCCTGATTGCTGAACTTGAATGTATTCCCTTGTTCTCTATGTGGGCGCTTGATTGCTGAACGTGAAATGTATTCCCTTGGTTTCCAAGTGGGCACCTGATTGCTGAACTTAAAACTGTATTCCCTTGTTTTCTAGGTGGGCGCCTGATTGCTAAACTTGAAATGTATTCCCTTGGTTTCCAAGTGGGCACCTGATTGCTGAACTTAAAACTGTATTCCCTTGTTTTCTAGGTGGGCGCCTGATTGCTAAACTTGAAATGTATTCCCTTGGTTTCCAAGTGGGCACCTGATTGCTGAACTTAAAACTGTATTCCCTTGTTTTCTAGGTGGGCGCCTGATTGCTAAACTTGAAATGTATTCCCTTGGTTTCCAAGTGGGCACCTGATTGCTGAACTTAAAACTGTATTCCCTTGTTTTCTAGGTGGGCGCCTGATTGCTAAACTTGAAATGTATTCCCTTGGTTTCCAAGTGGGCACCTGATTGCTGAACTTAAAACTGTATTCCCTTGTTTTCTAGGTGGGCGCCTGATTGCTAAACTTGAAATGTATTCCCTTGGTTTCCAAGTGGGCACCTGATTGCTGAACTTAAAACTGTATTCCCTTGTTTTCTAGGTGGGCGCCTGATTGCTAAACTTGAAATGTATTCCCTTGGTTTCCAAGTGGGCACCTGATTGCTGAACTTAAAACTGTATTCCCTTGTTTTCTAGGTGGGCGCCTGATTGCTAAACTTGAAATGTATTCCCTTGGTTTCCAAGTGGGCACCTGATTGCTGAACTTAAAACTGTATTCCCTTGTTTTCTAGGTGGGCGCCTGATTGCTAAACTTGAAATGTATTCCCTTGGTTTCCAAGTGGGCACCTGATTGCTGAACTTGAATGTATTCCCTTGTTCTCCAGGTGGGCGCCTGATTGCTGAACTTGAATGTATTCCCTTGTTCTCTATGTGGGCGCTTGATTGCTGAACTTAAAACTGTATTCCCTTGTTTTCCAGGTGGGCGCCTGATTGCTGAAACTTGAATGTATTCCCTTGTTCTCCAGGTGGATGCCTGATTGCTGAACTTGAATGTATTTCCTTGTTCTCCAGGTGGGCGCCTAATTGCTGAACTTGAATGTATTCAGTTGTTCTCCAGGTGGGCGCCTGATTGCTGAACTTAAAACTGTATTCCCTTGTTTTCTAGGTGGGCGCCTGATTACTGAAACTTGAATATATTCCCTTGTTCTCCAGGTGGGTGCCTGATTGCTAAACTTAAAACTGTATTCTCTTGTTTTCCAGGTGGGCGCCTGATTGCTGAAACTTGAATGTATTCCCTTATTCTCCAGGTGGGCGCCTGATTGCTAAACTTGAAAATGTATTCCCTTGTTCTCTAGGTGGGCGCCTGATTTCAACAAAATAAACAAAAACAAAGAAAAATTCTACCCCAGTTTGGCGTGTTACCAAATATTAGTAAGAATTTAAAAGCTGAAACTTGAACTATACTCCCTTGTTCTCCAGGTGGGCGCTTGATTGCTGAACTTGAAATGTATTCCCTTGTTCTCCAGGTGGACGCCTGATTGCCACAAAATAGAAAAAAAATGAAGAAACTTCTACCCGAATTTGACATATTACCAAATATCACCAGGAACTTGAAACTCGAAACTTGGACTATACTCTATTATTCTCCAGGTGGGTGCCGGATTACTGGATTTGAAATATATTCCTTTGTTCGTCAGGTGGGCGCCTGATTTCTGAACTTGAAAATGTATTCCCTTGTTCTCCAGGTGGTCACCTGATTGCTGAACTTGAAATTTATTCCCTTGTTCTCCAGGTGGGTGCCTCATTTCAATAAAATAGACAAAAACAAAAAAAAAACATCTACCCCAGTTTGGAGGCTGGACACATCTGTGACTGTTAATTGACATGTTACCAAATATCTCTATGGATGTGAAATCTAACTCCCATTATCCATGAGGGCCTTGAAAATTTTGAATTAAATCACATTATCCAGGAGGGTCCTGAAAATTTAAAAACTAGATCCCATTATCCAGAAGGGTCCTGAAAACTTAAAAAAAAAATAAATCCCATTATCCAGGAGAGTCGTGAAAACTTAAAACTAAATCCCATTATCCAGGAGGGTCTTGAAATTTTGAAATTAAATCCCATTATCCAGGAGGGTCCTGAAAATATAAAATTAAATCCGATTATCCAGGAGGGCCCTGAAAATTTTAAAATTAAGTCCCATTATCCAGGGGGTCCTGAAAACTTAAAAACTAAATCCTATTATCCAGGAGGGTCCTGAAACTTTAAAAACTAAATCCCATTATCCAGGAGGGTCCTGGAAATTAAAAATCAAACATTATCTTAAAAGTGACAATCTTACGGCTAAATTATATTACTCTACACTAGAATGTACGCGAAATGTTGTTATCTAATCAAAATCTTAAATCTAAGTCCCATTATTCAGGGGGTTCCTGACAACTCTTAATTGAATCCTATCTTAAACATGCAAATTTTGAAACAAACTTATATTACTTAGGGTACATTTATGCTAGACTTTGCTTCTCGTGATTGTTTTGAATTTTAACTAGGTCACATTTTCCAGGAGGGTCCTGAGAATTTCAAATTAAATCCCATTACCCACGCGGGTCCTGAAAATTTCGAATATCAAACCTGTCTGGTGCTTGCCTTTCCCCTCCGGCGGATTTCCCTGGAACAACCGAAATTTTTTGCCCCTGTTTCAATCAAAGGAAAATCTTGTCAATTTAAAATGTGATGGTTAGTTGATGTCATTCTTTGCTGAAGACCTCTCCGCTGTCATGCTTTGTTTTGATTGGCTTCCTGTGCTCCGGCTAAGAACCGCTTGACTTTCCGACTGACTTTCAAACACCCATGACTTCGGATGACCCGGGTGTTCTATACCCGAACCGTTGTTTCACACCTCTGACCCCTTTAACTGAACCTCTGCATCTCCCATGAAATTACTAAATCATTCGGCCGATGGAACTTTTGCTGGCACTTTATCCCACTTTACACCATGCCATCTTCGGTGTACTCTGGCCGCACTATGCTTTGCAATTTCTGAAGCTGGTAGTGAGCTTTGAAATTCCTTCTTATTTGCTTAAACAGAACTGATACTGGGAACATCTTGGAGAAATAAACCCAAAAGAAATGAAATGCAATGACTTTCATAGTTAAGAATAAGAAAATCCAAAACTGGAAGACTATCTGAAGAGGAAAAAGAAAAGAGACTTATCTGAGTGGAGCAGCTGGCACCAATGATCATGACATGCATTTCGGATTAACCGGCTCAATCTGTCCGACGAATCAACTTTCAGTTGCCATACTTTGCTGCCCCGGAGTTTCTATAACCTGATTTCTTTACCAAAACCTTGACCTTGTTTGGCATGCGGTTCCCTGAAGGGTTTTCTCAAACAAACCTTTCTCATTTGTTCATCTCTCAACTCACTTTCGCCTTACGGTGCCTGTGATGGTTTTCAAAAATAAGACTCTCTTACTTTTAATTTCTCTCAGCTCCCGTGAGGGGTATGAAAGAAAATAAATAAGACTCAAAGGGGGTAACAAAGGATAAAGTATTTAGATAGCAGAACAAAATGCCTTCGCCATTCCAAATCTTAAAAAACATGCCAAGTACAAACAAATATAAATTAACCAAAAAAATCATACATAGTATCTCTTGACCGCATCGGAATTGATGGCCATTTCTACACACTTGCCTTCTATATCCGTTAAATACAAAACGCCATGTGACAACACTTTAGTTACAATGAACGGCCCTTGCAAGTTTGGAGCGAACTTGCCTTTGGCCTCAGCCTGATGTGGAAGGATACGTCTTAACACTTGCTGACCTACTTCAAACTTTCGTGGATGCACCTTCTTATTATATGCTCTTGCCATCCTTTGTTGATACAATTGGCCATGACACACTGCTGTCAATCTTTTCTCATCGATCAAACTCAATTTGTCCAAGCGGGTTTTAACCCATTCATCATCATCGATCTCAGCCTCCGCAACAATTCGAAGGGATGGAATTTCACCTTCCGCGAGTATCACTGCTTTGGTGCCATACACCAACAAATAAGGAGTCGCCCCTACTAAAGTACGAACAGTAGTGCGATAACCCAGCAATGCAAATGGTAGCTTTTCATGCCACTACATAGAACCCTTCACCATTTTTCGAAGTATTTTTTTATATTCTTGTTGGCTGCCTCGACTGCTCCATTCGCCTTGGGGTGATATGGGGTGGAATTGCGATGTGTAATCTTAACCTATTGACATACCTCTTTCATAAGATGACTATTGGGATTAGACCCATTGTCTGTAATGATCACCTTTGGTATCCCAAACCGGCAAATGATATTTGAGTGCAAAAAATCAACCACCGCCTTCCTGGTTACAGACTTGAATGTTTTAGCCTCCACCCACTTGGTGAAGTAGTCGATGGCCACCAGAATAAACCTGTGCTTGTTGGACGCTGCTGGCTTGATTGGTCCAATGACATCCATGCCCCAAGCAACAAAAGGCCGCAGTGCAGATATCGTGTGTAATTCAGATGGTGGAGAATGAATCAAATCTCCATGCACTTGGCACCGATGACATTTACGCACGAAACTGATACAATCTCGCTCCATAGTGAGCCAATAATAACCTGCTCGGAGAATCTTCTTTGCCAACATACCCACTCATGTGCGGTCCACAGACTCTGGAATGTACTTCGGTCATGATAGCCGTGGCCTGTCTGGCATCTATACATCTTAATAACCCGATATTTAGAGCTCTTTTGTACAAAACTCCTCCACTGAAGAAAAAACCACTTGCCAACCGCCTAATTGTTCTCTTTTGATCGCATGTGGATTGTACTGGATACACCCATCTGGATGTATTTCTTGATATCGTGGAACCATGGTTTGCCAACAAGTTCTTCTTCCACCACGTTACAATAAGCATGCTGATCGCGGACCTGAATATGCAACGGGTCTACATAAGCCTTATCTGAATGATGTAACATTGACACCAGAGTAGACAAAGCATTGACGACCTCATTGTCGATCCTCGGAATATGCCTAAACTCTATTGATTGAAACCGTCGACAAAAATCATGCAAACATTGTTGGTACAGTATAAGTTTTAAATCCCGTGTTTCCCATTCTCCCTGCATCTGGTGCACCAGCCGGTCCGAGTCATATAAGACCAAGACTTCATGGACACCCATATCCATAGCCATCCTTAAACCTAAAATCCATGCCTCATACTCAGCCATGTTGTTAGTATAGTAGAACCGAAGCTGAGCCGTAATGGGGTAGTGATGCCCTGTTTCAAAAATAAGTACCGCTCATATCCCAACGCCTTTCATGTTTACAACCCTATCAAAGAAACGTTTCCATCCTGGCCTTTCAACCTGTTCCAACTCATCAATGCGCATTACCTCTTCATCAGGGAAATAAGTCTTCAAAGGTTCGTATTCTTCATCTACAGGATTCTCAGCCAAATGGTCGGCCAATGCTTGTGCTTTCATTGCAGTCCTAGTCACATAGATGATGTCAAATTCTATGAGCAAGATTTGCCATTTTGCAAGCCTCCTTGTGTGCATAGGCTTCTGAAATATATACTTTAACGGGTCCAAATGAGAGATGAGGTAAGTAGTGTAAGATGACAAATAATGCTTCAACTTCTGTGTCACCCAAGTGAGGGCGCAACACATCCTCTCAAGATGAGTGTACATAACCTCGTAAGTGGTGAACTTCTTGTTGAGATAATAAATGGCATGTTCCTTCTTGCCTGTAATGTCATGCTGGCCTAACATATAACCAAATGAATTGTCCAAGACCGTCAAATACAGAATCAAAGGTCTCCCTGGTTCTGGCGGGACCAACACAAGTGGGTTTGATAAGTACCCCTTTATCTTATCAAATGCTTCCTGACATTCATCTGTCCACTTGACTGCAGCATCTTTCTTTAACAATTTGAAGATATGCTCACAAGTTGTCGTGAGCTGAGCAATAAGCCGGCTGATGTAATTCAATCTTTCCAATAGAGTCATCACCTCATTCTTGTTCTTTGGAGGTGGCAATTCCTGGATGGCTTTGATTTATGACAGGTCCAATTCAATACCTCGTCGGCTGACTATGAATCCCAAAAACTTTCCAGACGAAACACCGAACGTGCATTTTGCAGGATTGAGCTTGAGATTGTACCTGTGAAGCCTTTAGAAGAACTTTTTCAGATCTCTGACATAGTCAGACTGCTTTCTAGACTTTACAATCACATCATCCATATAAACCTCGATCTCCCTGTGTATCATGTCGTGGAATATGGTCGTCATTGCCCTCATGTAGGTTGCCCCAGCATTTTTCAAACCAAATGGCATGACCCGATAGCAGTACGTTCCCCATGGTGTGATGAATGTTGTCTTTTCTGTGTCTTCTTCATCCATTAAGATCTGGTGGTAGCCCGCATAACAATCCACAAAAGAACCAATCTCATGTTTGGAACAATTATCGATCAATATATGGATGTTTGGCAGTGGGAAGTTATCCTTGGGACTCGCCTTGTTGAGGTCTCGATAATCAACACACACTCTAGTCTTGCTATCCTTCTTCGGCACAGGCACTACATTGGCTAACCAAGTGGGATACCGAGTGACCCGAATGACCTTGGCCTCAAACTGTTTGGTGACCTCTTCCTTAATTTTCACACTCATATCAGTTTTAAATTTCCTTAGCTTCTGCTTGACAGGAGGGAATGCCGGGTCAATGGGAAATTTGTGAACCACCAAGTCAGTGCTTAGACCCGGCATGTAGTCATAGGACCATGAAAAAATATCTTTGAATTCAAATAGTGCTTCAATTATCTCCTCTCAGAGTTGTGGTTCAAGATGGACACTTATTTTAATTTCTCGGACATTATCTTGGTCCCCTAGATTGATCGCTTCTGTATCACTCAAGTTAGGCTTGGGTTTTTCTTCAAAATGGCTTAATTCTTTACTAATCTCTTCAAAGGATTCATCCTCATCATATTCTGATTCAACATCACACTCTATTTCTTGAATTACTATTTTAGAATTGGATTGGCTTTTACGACTGGACCGGAGATTCCGCATGCATGTCATATCATTGAAGCTAGCATAAAAAGAATTGTACAAGGAAGAAAAGCAAAACAAAAATAAAACTATCAGGAAGGGAAAAAAAGGGAAATTGTATTTAATTGAAATTAGAGATAACAGGGCTTATACATCCAAACAGACGGAACATAAAATCTGAACTACAACCTTGGGATAATCCAGATAAACTAAAAGAAAATCAAAGTAAACTACCAAAACTCCTTCCTGGTGGGGAGAGGAGTAGCTTTCCAATTGTTAATCTTTGCACTGGGCCCAACAAATTGCACATCCGCCTTGCTAGAACCATCTCCAGCTTCCAACGTGTTCACTTCGTCGAATATCCTATCGAACTTTTCCATCAAACCTCTATCCATATCAACCACCAAACTGGGAACCGTCGTCACTGGGCGCTTTCTGGTACCAGGCCTAACAAATGATCTGGAAAGACGCGGGACTGGCTTTGGAAGGGCCCATACTCTCTGTTTCATTTTTCTGGCTCTTCTCACATCTGCGACTGTGGGCTTGAACCCCAGACCAAATGTATCCAAGTTTTTAGGAAGAGAAACTGGTTTTACGATACCTTGTAAAGATGCACCCAAACCCTTCCCCGGCATAAAACCGTTTTTAACATTTCAACGGCTACCATGATTGATGCAGCTACCCTTGGAGTTGGCACACACTTCCCTTCAGGAATTTTCTCTATTGATACCGTGTCAAAAACCTGATAAACTCATGGCCCCTTGTCGTCTTCAACCTTTATGAGCGGAACAATGGCATCATTGGGAACACACAAATTATCTTTGCCGTGTACAACAATTTCCTATTGATCCCATTCAAACTTGACCATTTGATGCAGAGTAGGCACGACCGCTTTGGCAGCATGAATTCAGGGTCGACCTAACAACAGATTGTAAGAAACAGAAACATCGAGCACCTGGAACTACATAGTAAATTCAACTGTCCCTATTGTAAGCTCGAGCACTATGTGCCCGACTGAATCTTTCTCTCCACCGTCAAATCCCCGAACGCAGATACTGTTCTTGTAAATTCTTTCATCTTCCACCTTTAACTTGTTCCGAGTGGAAAGAGGGCAAATATTTGCAATGGAACCATTGTCAACAGTACCAGAGTAACCACGGAATGTTCACATTTCAACGTCAGATAGAGGGTTCTATTGTGCTCAGTACCCTCCAAGGGCAACTCATCATCAGAAAAAGTGACTATGTTTACCTCAAATATCTTGTTAGCTATCTTTTCCAAGTGGTTTACTGAGATTTTGTCAGGAACGTGGGCTTCGTTCAAGATATTCATCAAAGCCCGACGACGCTCATCTGAATGGATCAATAATGACAATAGAGAGAACTAAGCCGGTGTCTTCCTTAACTGCTCCATAATGGAATTGTCCTGCACTTTCATCTTTCTCATAAATTCTTTTGCTTCTTCCTCGGTCACGACTTTCTTCACCAACACTGTTTTATCTTTTGAGGTCTTAGCTTTTCTCAACTCTTCGGGGGCAAAGCATCTCCCCGATCGAGTCAAACCATGGGTCTCACACACTTCTTCTTTAACCTCTTTCCCCTTGTAAGTCACTATCACTCGTTCATAATTCCATGGGACTGCCTTGCTGTTAACTATGGGTAATTGAGTTACCGGTTTGATAATGACAGGGTCTGTGTGGGTGCCCTTCACAATTACCACAGGCTTGTTGGTCACTCCTGGCACAACCACTTTTGCTCTTTCACGTTTTCCTGCAACGTCACTTGAGGACCCTTCTTGACCTCCACAGATGGTTCATTATTTTCCCCGTTCAACTTGATCACAGACTTCTCACTTGTTGACTTTTCAACTGGCTTGGCTTCACTAGCCCGAATCATCATGATGGTTTGCGAAGACTTCTTAGGCTCCCCTCCCTTATGCACAATCTCAATCATATTTGTCTCATGATGGGCCGGCAACGGGTTCTGGTTGATGTTAGGTACCTCCGGGGCTTGGACCTCAATCCGATTAGTATCAATGAGCTCTTGAATAGCTGTTTTCAATTTCCAGCATTTCTCTGTGTCATGACCCAGGGTCCCGGAACAATACTCACAACTCACCGAGTGATCAAGATTTCTTGGAGGGGGATTTTGCAGTTTAGCCTCGATCGGATTCAACATATCCAACTGTCTCAATCTATGGAATAGGCTAGTATATGATTCTCCCAAAGGAGTGAAAGTCTTCTATTTATGTAACCTCTCATTATTAAAGGCTTGATTGGGCCAAAAACCTGTTTCAGGAGGATTTTTGTAGGCTTTTGGGGGTGGATAGGTATTTTGGGGAGTTGGGTATAGATTTTGTGGAGCTGGCGCACGCCATTGTGCGTGAGCAGGGGGTTGGGTATAGGTTTGTGCGTAATGGATGGAAAAATGGGGATCGGGTGGTGAGTAGTAGTGTTGTGGTGGACTATATGGAATGTGGGGGTATGTTTGATGATAGGGTCGAGGCTGGTTGTAGTAACGTGAAGGTCCCCTGGGCCCGACCCAAGCTCCCAACTCAATTTTCGCAACATCCTTTTTTTTTTCTTCCCGAGTACACCTCCAGTACCGTTTTGAATGGCCTGGGTGGTCACTTTGATTGCTTAATAACTCATGATCTTGTTGGACTTGATTCACTCCTCAACCATGCCTCCTATTTTTAGAACCTCATTAAAGGACTTACCCACTGCTGACAGGAAGTGATCAAAATAAGTGGGTTCCAAAGCGTGCAAGAAATAATCAACCATCTCACTTTCTTTCATCGGAGGGTCAACCCTCGCTGCTTGTTCCCTCCAACGGAATCCATATTATCTGAAACTCTCACCGGGATTTTTCTCGATCTTTGTTAATGACAGACGGTATGGGATAATTTCAAGATTATACTGAAAATGGCAGGCGAAGGCTTGGGACAAATCGTCCCATATGTACCACCTACTATGATCTTGTCTGGTATACCATTCTAATGCCGATCCACTCAAACTTTGGCTGAAATATGCCATCAGCAATTCATCTCTTCTGCCTGCTCCTCTCATCTTGCTACAAAATCCTCTTAAGTGTGCTATTGGGTTACCATGCCCGTCATACAGATCAAACTTGGGCATTTGAACCCTGCTGGTAACTGAATATCTAGGAACAGACATAAATCTTTATAGGCCACACTTACGTGACCTCCCAACACCCTCATATCTCTAAACGATTGTTCTAAGCTTTTGACCTTTCTGATCTTCTCTTCATGCTCGAGATTTTTGGGTGGCTTCTAGGTCTTAGTTGGGAGATCAAGATGAGAGGTGTGAGAATATAGTTATGGAACTTTGAAGATTGGTTCAGGGGGATAATACTGGTTGTTGTGAGTTTGGAACAGAGTCTCACTAGAAGATCGGTGTAATGTAGATGGTGGAGATGCCACAAAAATAGGTGTGATTGGTGGGGGAGGGTATGGGACTTGTTTGTGTGGTGGATCTTGAGAAGTATGGGAAGTGGTGCCATATCATTGTTGGTAGAGGGGAAAGGTTGGAGATGAGTTCACAGTGGGAGGCTCCTGAGGTTGGGCCGATGGTGGGATATAAGCAGGGTTGGCGGGATAAACCGGTGGTGGATGCCCCTTTGCCAGGCTTGGTACATTTCAACCATCTACTGCTTTAACCTATACATCTCTTCCTTCATTGCATTAATATCCAGTTCTTCCACCTCTTTTGACGGGTCATTGGTTGGCCATGTTCACCTTGTCTTTTGATCGGGTATTGTATGAGTGAGTTGCCAGAATGTCGATCAACTAACCACATGCCTGAATTCAATACATCAACAACAACCTTGTTAGTAGTTAGTGCTTTAACAAATTGGTAACCGCACATTTGGGGAATGAATGCACCTAAGCAGTTAACTGTTTCTATCATGCATTTGATCGGCTGCTTGCGTCATCCCGGCTTTTCTTCTCTTTTTTTCCTTTTCATGTTTTCACTCTTTCCCTTGCTTTCTCTTTGTTTTTATTTTCTCATTTCCCTATAGTTTTACCATTGCTTCTTTCTCTTGATTGTTTTTACTCTTCTTCTTTTTCCTTTCTTTTCCTCTCCTGTTTTTCCTCTCTCTTTTCGTTTTTCTTCTTTTTCTCTTTTCTTTCTTTTTTGTTTTTCTTTTGGTTATGGTCTAATCCTATGGAGATTGCCTATGTATCATGACCCCGCATAAATCAGACCGAGTGTAGTTCTGGGAGATAAGTGTGAAAGTAAATAATAAAATATTTTTTGGGATTTTCAATTTTCATAAAAGAAAATGCTTTGATTACAAAGACTCCAAACTAACAGACTCCAAGAGAAACTAACAGACGCGGATGAAGAGACGAAATACAGACTCCAAAAATAAACTATCATACTTCAACAAAAGAAAATACAGACTTGAACACAATTCACAGACTCCAGCAAAAGAAAATACAAACTTAACACAACTGACAGACTCTAATGGAAAAGGAAATACAGACTCAAATGAGAAATCATGAATACATCAATGCTCCTGATGCCCGCGGGACATCATTCGATCTCGCCGCGGGCCTATATGCAAGATCCCTTTGAAGTCGGTCCAAGTCACTCATTATCTACTTAACAAATGTCATCATTGCCGTGAAGAAGGTAGTGCGAGCCATATCCTCACAGACTTGGCACTTCATAACACTGTAATCGACGATGTTTCTAATTCTCTCTCTTATGACACCTTTTTCTTGTAACAAATACCCGATCTGCTGGGCCCTGGCTTCCAAAGTTTGCTCGGCCACATGATTCTGCTCCTGAAGTTGTTGCGAATCTATTTCTAATTTTGCCAATGCTGTATAACAATGTCCTCTTTCAACCTTGAAGTCTTTCGCCTATTTGATCATTTTGTTTTCTGTAGATATGACCCTTTTCTTTAATCATGCGACCTCATTGTCGTACTTTTCTTTCAACTTCTTAACCAGGTGCGCTCGTTCATCTGCATTTTTAGCCAATTGCTTTCGAGCCCTAGCTAGTTCACTTTCTGGTTTGTTCAAATCAAAACTGTAGTCATTCACTTTCTCCCTCAGGTTATTGATGCGCTTTTCATCTTTGGCACTTCGGGTGGGGTTTTCTGCTGCTTTTTTCATTTTCTGAATTTGGGCTCGAATGGCCTCATTTTCTTTGTCTAGCCTTTTCTTTTCTCCTTCGTCCGCTGCGACTTGCAAGACACTCTCTAATTGAAGCTCTCTGACTTGCTTTTCCAATTTTCCTATTGTGGCCATGTACTCATTCTCCTTAGCCAACCAAGCACACTATTCTTGCGACGCCTCAACGAATTCCTGAATATGAGGCTTTTTGGCTGGTCTTTCTGGTTTGGCCCTTGCAGTGTTCTTCTTTCTATACCAGGCAAGATAGGCGGGTAAGACTTCGCATCTAAATAGGTCACGCACTCGAGTGTTCATCGTCAAATACTGGCATTCATTCCAAATAGAACGAATTTTGTTCTTCATGAAATTGGCCATCGGAACTAACCTCGACCGCATAAATGCTAAGATCTTCATCTGGGTGTATCACTTGACACCTTCCCAACTGTCTCATCACCCGGTAAGAAGCGTAGGGCTGAATAACTTACATACCCATCAGGAGGAAGTAAGGACCAGTGGCGGGCATATACACAATTTCTTCAATAGGAAGCCAACCCAATGTCCATTCTATTTGTCCTGCAGTAATGGAACGAAGGCGGGATACCCAATTTCCAAACCCCTTTGGCAGCTTGAACCCTGAAATCCTTGTGTCAAACTCTTCAATGCAACTTTTCTTTATAGATCCATAACACATATACTGAGGTCGATGACACAGGTACTCAATCATCCACATCTGTAATAGCAAATTGCATCACTCGAAAAACTCTGCCCTAGCTTTACATGCTGTGAGAGCCCGGTATATCTCAGACACTATCATAGGGGCAAGAATACTCTTGGCATTGGTAATCAAGACCTTGACGACTCAAGCCACCCGCAAATTGATATTCCCATCTTTTTGGGGAAACACCACAAGGCCGAGGAAAGCTACCATGAAAGCGAAACACCTATGCTCATTCCATTTTGTTCGGTTTCCTTTGCTACAAACCCCGCTTTTTGGATCGTTGCACCCTCCTACATGCATGTACCTCTGATATATAAAGCGTAGAGTGGAAAAACCACCTTCCAACTTGGCATACGGGACTCCCTTGCTTATATTTAACAAATCCATGAATTTGTGAGATTTAACGGCTCTTGGAGCAATTAGATACTTATGTCTCAGCCCTTTAGTACTTCCCATATAACCTGCTATCTCTTCCAACGTTGGAGTGAGTTCAAAATCGGATAAGTGAAATACGTTATGGGCCAGGTCCCAAAACGTAACAAAGCCTTTATGATATCTCAACTAGGTCTGATTTTTAACAACCCGGTGAGACCTCCCAAATGTTGATTGACTTTATCTTGCTCCGATTTTCCCAGATCCTCCCACCACATATGCAACTCCAAAACGATCTTGTTCGTGACTGTTATCGGCAAACTTGGACTCGTGCTCATTCTGCACATTTATTAGGGTGATTAAGCAAAAATCAAGACTCATTTGACTCAAAGACAAAATTGACACTCTTTTTTTCTTTTTTCTTCATTTAAAAATAAAATCCGATTTTGCAAATACGGCCTTTCAGCACCTCGTAGACGAAGATTTTAAGGGCTGTGTTGGCTAGCCGGTGAAAACCTTTAAAAAAATGACCACATGCGGTTGTTCTTGCAAAAGCAGCCTTCTGGCGACCTTTTAGGGACATTCGGCTATTTCTGACGAGAATGGCACCACCCTAATTATTTTCAAATAAAAGTAAAATTTTTGTTCTCTTGGGCTATTTTTGCGAAAAGGAAGTTGGACCCGATGGGGGTTGCCTACGTATCTCACATCTGGTGGGAATCAAACTGGCGTAATTCGGGCAAATACAACGGACTATTTTTTAAAACCAAACTTTCTTCTTTTTTTTTATTTTTCAATTCATTTTTCTCCTCTTTTTTTTCAAAAATTTGGCAGAGTTTCGGTGCTATTTGGACACTAGTTTTTCTTAAAACAGGTGATTAACTCTCTTAACCCTCTACACTGCTATTTCTTTTTCGAACACTCTCCTTTTATTCAAAAGTCCGTCAGCATGCAAATCCGAAGCAAATAAATGCACAAGTAGCAACTAAGATGCATCAGGATGGTCTTTTTATTTCGGGTGCACCTGTCCTAGACAGACCCAACCCATGTGTTGAGTCTCCAAAGTCAAAATGCACATGATGCAAACAAACGTTCCTACTAGATATCCGGCATGAGGTATTGTTATACTAGGTTTAAAACCCTGGGTTTCTTTGTTCTAGACCTGGCTTACCCGAGCGGACAACTCGAGCCGGGGGGGCTGTGTACCGGTAACCAAATGATCATCCGGCTTTGCAACTTGTCCAAACCTTGTTCTATTTGGAATATGACACTAACTGAAAGAAGTCACGACCAGCGTGCACTCCTCA
This sequence comes from Nicotiana glauca, assembly GCA_026770625.1. Taxonomy (NCBI): domain Eukaryota; kingdom Viridiplantae; phylum Streptophyta; class Magnoliopsida; order Solanales; family Solanaceae; genus Nicotiana; species Nicotiana glauca. Next base: position 32,978 of record MU789534.1, read on the forward strand.
AGATAGAGAGAAGAGAGAGATTTCGTAGCAGTTTATACATACAGTTCAGATAATATCAAAGCGGTAAAAGCAACAATTAGCACATTAGGCCCAAACATTTGATAAAATCAGATACTAAATAAAGCCAAATACAACAATTATTCTAAGCTTAAATTCTGAACCCTGAACTAGAAATTCTAGGTTCCATCCCCAACAGAGTCGCCAGAGCTGTCACACCTCCTTTTTCACTACACCCCCGAAAAGGGTATAAAGGAGTTTTTCCAATTAAAGGACAATCGAAACAAGATTTATTATTAAAAGATTTAGAGTCGCCACTTGGGAGATTTATTATGCCCAAGTCACCGATTGAATCCCGAATCGAGGAAAATCTTGACTCTGTTAAACAGTCTGCGAACACAAAAATTCGGGTAAGAAATTCTGTTAATCCGGGAGAAAGTGTTAGGCATTCCCGAATTCCATGGTTCTAGCACGGTCGCTCAACTGTTATATTCTTCTAATTGTCTTATTTTAAGCAATTATGAATCTATGGTTCAGTTTTAACTTTAACCGCTTTTAGTCATTTTAAGAATATTTCAATGTTGTTAAAACACGTCTTGAACCACGTCGCATAAATGCACCCGTGGTCTTCGATATATTTTAACATCGTTGAGATTTCGATTTGGGTCACATAAATGTGCACCTGAATTTAGGAATGTACATTATTAAATAACACGCCTATAAGCTGCTATGCATTGTTAACTTTGCGAGGGGTATGGAAATTTGCTAAATAGCACGCCTCGATGTCTAAAGATTAAATCAAACTAATTAAAACGAGGGCCATGCAATTGAGATTCTTGTTTGACACGGCACACATCGAGTTATTCTAACAAGAGGTTTCTAATCTACATTATGAGGGCTATATCTATTGCACTTTAGTTTTGGATGTGAATATTGAGTTGTATTACAGAATCTGTGTGAATATAAGTTGTGGCATGGCTTTGAACTTCAGCACAACATCCGTAATCATATACTTTCACAAGACATGAGATATCATTAATCATCCCTATAGCATACTTACCATCCACCTTTTGATGAACTGTTTTTTTTAGGTTGATAGAATGGTTCATGAAGCTGAGAAGTTTGCGAACGAGGACAAGGATAAGAGGGACTCAATGGACACAAAGAAACAAGAAGAATCTGAAAAATAGTTAAAAGAGATGGGAAGCAAGGTGCCAGCTGATGTCCAAAACCTTACCTAAAATACATTTATCATTATGCATACACATTATCAAGGTACGTCTTCAATGGAAACGGGATAAGCTACTGCTAACCAAAGCAAAATTTAACTTTTGAAATCTACATGACATACTATGAACAACTTTGATCCTAATTACATCGAGTAGTGAGTTACTTCAATCAGTTATGAGCAATGCCATATTATAAATAGGGAATTTGCTAACCATTTCCTTCAGCTTACAGGGAAAATAGAACAAACCACAGATACTCTAGTGGTCCAACACAGTTCATACCAAAGCATGTACTCAACCAAGACCTCACGTTTGTTAAACTTTTAGGCTAATAATTTCATTTCAAAACTCCTAAAGGGGCATACTAAGATCAAGTCAGTAGAAACATCAACCAAAGATCCCGATTCAGAGAGCAACATAAGAGGATTCTCATTAAACAAAATAACAAAAACATTCAACATATGTACTGACTCGACTAATGAACCATGACAACCATAGTAACCATGAAACTGAAATAAGATCTGAAATACAGTCGACTAAACTGTTCAAACTATGAGACCAAGTTAAGGGTGAACAAAATTTCAGGAAAACTCAATCAAGGCAACATAACTTGGTTCGAAAATTGAACGTAAACTCATAATTTACTACTGCTTTTTACTCATCTTACTCAAATCAGCCTCTTGTTGCTTATAAAGGAAACTAAACATGTACAAATCTATAGTTTAACAATTAGCACATAGAAGACTTCCAGCAACTCTACTGCTAGGATACTTAAACTAATTGATTTGAGGTCAGCTTTAGGACAACCATTGACTAGTTGTGTGCTGAATCCTCAATCAAAACACCACAGCTAACAGTGAAAACCATTCTAGGTCGACCACACATTTCCAGTATTACATCTACAGAACTATTAGTTAACTCCAAGAACTTTTGGATCAAGCAAATCATCATGAACATCAGAGCGTATTGCGAAGGAATCTCACCAGAAGAAACTGCACATATCGTTCAACTGAATGCGATAAAATTTAACTCAGAATATACCTCGATCCCGAATAACAATCACAACATGCAGGAGGTGGAAAATGATTACTCAAATCAACTCTCATTGACTATATATACTCAAACACATACCATCACCGGGAATAGATTCAGTCAGCAATAAATTCGATCATAACACAGAACAAACCACTCTAGACTGAATCTCATAGCTCAAAAACACTGAAACAAAACAGAGTCGCATAGAAATAAAGAGAGAAAAATTGAACCTGAAGTTGCAAATCTCTTCTATAACAATTATGGACTCGACAATACACTTCTCTACTCCAAATCCTAGCGAAGTTCAACAGCGAAACAGCAGGACGACGGTAGAAAACCAAGCCTGAACTTCAATTTTTATCTCCTTGGACCTCAAATCCCGATTTAGAAAAGTAAAAGAAATTGTATACATGTTTCTCTTAAACTTTGAAAGAATTTTTCAAAGAAGAAAATGGACTCTGAAAACCATCAGTTCAAGAAGCCTTTCAGCCTTTTTCTTTTCAAAATTTTTTTTTTACCCGAGTCCCTCTTTCACAAAATCGGATCAGGCTTCTTTTGAAGACAAATCCTCGATGAATGTGGGGCTCGGATTGAGTGAAATAAATCCAGCGCCTCACACTCATCCAGCATATTGCCTCCAGAACCTTCCAATCATATGATACAACTCAAATTCGAGCAAGTGAGAGGGAAGAGAATCTTGCGTCAGAAACCGTTAGCAACAGCAAGATGAGAGAAGGAGGGACGCGTAGGTTAAGGATTTGGGATTCACTCGCCCAAATTTGGACTGAATTTGGGGCTTGGTTCGAGTGAGAACGATGGAGGAACAGTGAGTGTCGTTTGTGCTCTTGAGAGATTAGGGCTCTGTATTTGTGTGCGTGTAACTGAAGCTGGGTCGAGTTTGGAGGGCATCTGGGCTGGGTCTGGGGTAATTTAGGCGAAAAATAGTTGGGCTTGGGAGATTAGAATTAAGAAAAACCCAAACTTTCAGCTTTCTTCTCCTTTTAATTCTTTTCAATTTTTCCCAAAAATCCTTTTTCTTCTTTTTCCAAAATTATCATCTAAATAAAATCCTAAAACCTAATTAACCTCTCAAAACACTAATTAGACCTAAATAATAATTAACACAATTAATTAAAAGAATAAATTTAAAAGAAGAACTACTCAAAAAATAAAAGTTGAAATTAAAAAATACAAATTAAACTATTCTTTTTCGTTTTTATAAAATACAAATAAGTAGAAAACCTGATTTAATTCCAAAACTAAACTAATTATTTCCTCAAAAATTAATTCAGTCCTAATTTAAACGAAAACTATGACAAATTCAAAAAGTAAAAACGCAAAGTGAACTATTTTTGTGATTTTCCTTCATTTTTGTAACATTAAATAATTAATTATTCTAAAAAAACATAAAATTGGGTCCTAAATGCAAATACACTATTTCTGTATTTTTCACTAATTAAAGTGCAAACAATTAACAGAAAATGCCATGAAAACCCACAAAATTGCAAACACTGAAAGAAATTATTTTGTTTTGAATTTATAGGAATAATTCATATAGGGCAAAAATTACGTGCTCACTCATAGCATCAATTCATCTGTTTGTGATTGAGTTGTATTTCTGCATTACATTGTGTTTTATTGCCTGATTCACTGCATCTTCTAGCTACTTTCTGGTTTTGATAGTTGAACTCTTATCATTTTATTTAATTTTAGGACTATTAAGATTGCTGCAGTAGAAGGTTCAATCGAGTTACATGTGTGTGTTTGTTTTGGTGTTGATTTCTAATTGAACTTGCTAAAATGACAAGTATAGGCTTGGGGTTAAAAACTTTCAATTGGAGTCTATAACAGTAAGTGTAGTTTGCTATTTGAAGTCATATAGTACTCTATTTCACGAAGTGGTCAGCTGATTTGTTTCCAAGATAATAGTCAGTATACAGTCATTTTAGACAAAGGAAATGGTCTGGGCTATTAACTTTAAGGGTCGAGCCATGTATAGAATTACTCCTGGTTGCTTGTAAGCATGTTATAGTCGAGAATGATGTTTCAATTCAGACTTGTTTACTTGGCAGTCTTATGAGGTTTGATTGGCTATTGTATGTGTTGAAGAGGGGCTTAATTAGAATTGAAATCTCACACAGTTGTCTGTTGAGTTAGCTGGAGATTGATTTGAGTATGATTGCTAAATAGTTGTGTATTGTTGAAAGCCATGTTGGGCTCATGTTGATACCCCTGATGTTCAGATGCTTTTTCGTGTGCCATGGAGACTCGATCTCGAGTCCTGCACTCCCTAAGCCCTAGTTCTCAAAAGATTTGGGTCATTCTTTGGGCCTAGACCTTGAGGCCACCTGAAACGGAATTATAGGCCTTTTTATGCTTGGGCCTGCCTCTCTAATTTCTCATTTAACTGATGTCGATGGCCTAAGCCATTTTTAAATAATCAAACATGTTGTCTCTTTAAAGCAAATCTTTTTTTTAGTTAGTTTGAATATTAGTTTAAAAATAAAAATCCAATTCTCTCAGTGTTTAATTCTTTGGATTATGTTAATTAAGTGAGGTGTGCTATATTAAAAAGCACCAATAGTTTATGGCCCTCATGACATAAAAAATAAGAAATCATTTTGAACAATTAAACTTGAGACGTGCCATATTAAGATATAATTTATGGCCCTCAAAAGTTTAGTTCGAACATCCTTTAAAATTAGAATCGAGGTGTGCCATAGTGCAAAATTAGATAACCCATGGCCCTCGGATAATGAATATAAACTCCTTAAATCGAGGTGTGCCATCAATTGAACTTTCTATGGCCCTCGCAAATCTTATGTTTAAACTTGAAAATTTGTAGTTGCTTTAGGCGTGAAATTTTAAATTAATTTCCCTTATTTATCTAAATTCGGGTGTGCATTTCATGTGACCCAATTCCAATTCTCAACAACATTAAATAAAAGGTATCGTGGACCTCGAGTGCATTTCATGTGGCGTGGTTCAAGACGTATTTTAAATAACGTTGAATCTTCCTAAAATTAGTTAAAAGCGGTTAATAAGTTAAAATATATCATAGGCTAAAACATGTATTAAAATCATATAATAGGCCAATTGTAATAGTTTATGCCACCATGCTAGAACCACGAAACTCGAAAATGCCTAACACCTTCTCCCGGGTTAACAGAATTCCTTATTCAGAATTTCTGGTTCTCAGACTTCAAAAGGAAATTCGACTTTCCTCGATTTGTGATTTAAAATAAACTGGTAACTTGGGACACCAAATAAACTATCTCAGGTGGCGACTCTGATAAATAAATAATCCCATTTTGAATAATGTCACTTAAATTGAAAAAACTCCCTTATATCTCTCGGGAGTGTAAAAAGGGGGTGTGACAAACCTCGGATTGAATTTATGATGGTTTCGTTAGCTCCATTAGGTGATTTTGGACTTAGGAACGCGTCCAGATTGTGATTTGGAGGTCCGTAGTAGAATTTGCTTGAAACATCAAAAGTTGGAACTTTGAAAGGTTTGACCGGGAGTAGACTCTTTGATATTGGGTTCAAATTCAGATTCCGGAAGTTGGAGCAGGTCCATAATGTCAAATGTGACTTGCATGCAAAATTTGAGGACAATCGGACATAATATGATAGGTCTCGGCATCGGTTGTGGAAGTTTGAAATCTCAAGTTCATTGATTTCAAATTGAGGTGTGATTCGTTGTTTCATTATATGTTTTTTGAGATCTCAAGTAGGTCCGTATTATGATATGAGACTTTTTGATATGTTCGAACAGGGTTCTGAGGGGCTCGGGTGAGTTTCAGATAGAATTCGGTTTTGTTGTGCTCGTTTTTTATGTTTCGATATCGTTTTTCAAGCATAAATGGTACTACATTAAACAAATAAACTTTTATTTATGTTTTTATTAAAGCATTAGATCTGTATCGTAATTACGGAGCCATAGCAAAAAGAATCGTCGAATTTGGACATCGTATAAGAATTTTATGGTCATTTTACTAAGAATTGTGTTGCCTAATTTTTCAGATTAATTACTAAATTGCCACTAAATTCATATTTAAAAAATCTGCGCTATTTTCAAATATTGAAACCAATATATCTCTTTCAATATAAGGTCAAATGAAGTGATTCAAGAGCCTAATTAACTTGACTAAACTTTTACAAGGAATCCATTGGAGGCATCAAAAGCAAATTTAGGGATCGTTTTGGCATGAGAATCGAGGCGGAATAGCTGGCAGAAAAATATATAAAATAAGGGTTTTTTCATTTGGTCATATTTTGAGTTGGGGAGCTCGGATTTGGGCGATTTTGGAGGCGATTTTCACCATATGTATTGGAGTAAGTGTTCTCTACTCGGTTTTGGTTATATTTCCTGAATCCGTCTTTATTTTTGGTATTTGATTAATGATTTCAAAGTGAAATTTGGGGGGGAGGGGGGAGGATTTGTCTAAAGTTTCATAAAGTGAATTTTTAAGTTTTGAACATCGATTTGGAGTCGTAATTGGATGATACTAGTATGGTTGGACTCATAATTGAATGGGTTGGCGGATTTTGTGAGTTTTGTCGGGTTCCGAAATGTGGTCCAGGGTTTGACGTTTTGGTCGAGTTTGGGCTTTTGATTAAAGATTCGACCTTTTTCAATTGGGATTGGTTGCTTTAGCATTGTTTGATGTATTTGAGTTATTTTTGGTTAGTTTCGAGCCGTTCGAAGGTCGGAATGCACGAGATGGCATTTTTGGAGCATCGCTTGGCTTGCTCGATATTGGAATTGGCTTGTTTGAGGTAAATAATGATTGTAAATCTAGTCCTGAGAGTATGAAACCCCGAATTTTACATTGCTTTACTACTTTGAGGTGATGCATATGCTAGTTGATGGCGTGTGGGCGTGTACCATTGGGGATTGTGACTTGGTCTGTCCCATAGCTACTATAAAGTTACGTATTTGACTTAAATGATATGATACTTATGTGTTTTAGAAAGAATTTCCTATAAATTGGGATGAATGCCATATTCGGGCCTTGTGCCAGAGCTGTTTGGACCCTTAGAGGCTTTTTCTTATTATCCTCACTGTTTTTGATTTATGATCTATACTCAGTCATGTTATGTTTACCGATTTCATAACTCAGTCTTTATTACTCTGTTCTGATGCATAAAATGATATTTTGAGCTGAACACACTATTTTATTGATAGTCCGAGTGGCTAGGTTTTTAATTGAGTGAGGCTGAGGGCCTGTGTTGTGAGGATATTATGGGATTGGGCCACACGTCGCAGCATGTTGTTATTGATTCATGATTTTTGCGAGGCTGCGGGTCCGATTGATTTATTCCACAAGGTGGCTTGTTATGAGGCCGGGGGCCTGATTGATTTATGCCACGAGGTGGCTTGTTACAGAGCTTGGACTGTAGGAACCCTTCCGGAGTCTGTACACCCCCAGTGAGCGCAAGTACCTTGATTGAGTGGCTTGTTATTTTGGTTTAAACTCCTTATGTAGGTTTATTGTTGAATAGCTTTGGTTTTGTCTTAAAAATGAAAATATTGATTGGTTTTGGTAGTGTGTAGGCTTTCCTAGTACCACGTTAGGCGCCATCATGACAGGGTTAGTTTTGGGTCGTGACAAGTTGGTATCAGAGCCACTCTTGTGTCAGCCTTGCCGATGGTAGGTCTGAGTTTAGGCAAATCCCGATTAGGCAGGGCAAACGTCAGTGGTGAGTCTAGGAGAATCCCATGCAGTAGGGAAAACCTTAGCGTCTCCATGCAGTGGGGCAAACCTCAGCTGGGACGCTAAGTTTATAAAAGAGGGGTATGTAACACCCCAGACTTTAGATAGTGTCCCACATCGGCAAAACACAAGTGGGGTGCTGGGTGTATAAGTTAACAAGCCTTAGACCCTAGTGACACGTTTTAAACGCGTAAGGGCCTAGGCCCAATACGGACAATATCACTAGTGGACTGAGCTGTTACACGCACTTTAACCTTTTATTCACGGACTCGCTTGCGTAGCGTGATGACCTTCAATAAATTAACTCAATAATCTCATCTCATATCCAATAGTTTTAATTAATTTCTAATCCTTTTTCCATAATCGTGGATTCGATTGCGTAGCGCGGTAGTAACGTTTAATAATTTTCAAAAAATCAATTTGCTCAAAGCACAAATATTGTAATGTTTTTGAAAATAATAACGTGCTAATACTCCTTTTTCATAACTGCAGGTTCGCTTGTATAGCATTGTTATGACAAAATTAATAAAATTGGTCTCAGTCCCATGTTTGCTTGTGTGGTGTGGTTAGGACAATTAATATTATTTATATCATTCTTTAACAATTTTAATAAATAAAAGCGGATAGGTAAAAAATAAAAACCAATAAAGCACATTGTATCCAAAATTAATTCAAGTCGAGTTTAAGTTAATGAAGCGACCATGATAGAATAACGAGACTCGGAAAATTCCTTATACCTTCTCCCTGGTCAAGAGAATTCCTTACCCGGATTTTATTTTCGCATACCAATAATAATATAGTCAAATCTTCCTTGATTAGGGATTCAAATAAAAGGTGACTTGGAACACCTAAAATAAATTCCATGTGGCGACTCTGAACAATAAAATTATCCTCATTTTAATTGGAAAAACTCTTTAACCCACAATCCATAACAAATATCTTTTGGGGAAAAGAAGAGTGTGACAGCTCTGGCGACTTTGCTGGGAAGACCAGAATTCGAGCTTGTACATTGGCTTTATTTGGTTTTATTAAACTTGTATATACTGTGATTTATTTGGGCCTAATGTGCTACTTGTATGTCTTTTACTGCTTTGATATTGTTGTTATGTACATTATGAACTATCTTCTCACGCACCCCCTTTGAGTCTTCTTAAAATTAAAATTGGGCATTTTTTGACATAGCCCACTTTCTTTTAGATAGCTGAGGTTCTTTCCATCCGATGAAGGATTTTTAGTCACACATATTTTCGGCGGGGAGCACCACCAGCTAAGCGTGAAAGCAATGCTACCGGTACGTTGAACCTCCTCGGCTCAAGTTGTCCGCTCGAGTAAGCCAGTCTAGATACCTTTTCCACTAGAATTTAAACCTAGAAGAACAAACCTCATGCCGGATATCCCTAGTAGGTTTGCTTTATTTGCATCATGTGCATTTGACTTAGCAGGGCTCGACACAGAGGTCGGGTTGTGTTTTAAGACAGACACCTTGTTGAGATCATTATGTTCATGTAATGTTCTATCTATTACATTAACTGGGAGGCTTGCATGTCGGCCGACTTTAGGATAGATCAGTTAAATGATCATAGAGGAAAAAAATAAGAAAAATAAAAATTAACATGCTCCCAATTTGTGTACAAATGTTTGTTCTTTTTAAAATTAATAAAAAAGAAGCCCGAATTGTTTTGGTGTGTTTGGTGTCCATGATTAATTTTTCATAAAGAGAGACAATATAGTTAGTTTCATTGGAAATTTTATCACCGAACTATGAAGATTTTGATTCTCACTGGATGTGAGATACGTAGGTAACCTTTATCAGGTCCAACCCCTAATTTTCAAAAATTCAAAAGTATTTTTCTTTTACCCTTGAGATATTAAATCCAGAATTTCAAAGGAAAACTAAGAATCCAAAGATTTTTTCATTCAACGGCAAATATTCAGAACCCCACAAAAATTCTCTTTCTTCTTCGGAAGTCTTTCTTTCGAAAAAACTAAGAAAAAAATTCTTTCTTCTTTAGAAGTCTTTCTTTCAATAATTTCCAAAAAAAAATATTTTCCTTGTTAAGAGCTTTCATGGTTTGATTTGTATATAAGTAAAAAAAAAGAGTTAGTTTATTTACTTATTTTTTATTTTCTTGAACTACGTAATGATCTAATTCATGCGGCGACATGATACGTATGCAATCCACTAAAGGTTCAATCAAAATAGTCTTCAACAACTCTAAAATGAGGGATAAAAATGAGGTGAGTAAAAAAGAAAAACGGGAAAAAAAAGAGAGACAAGAAAATAGGAGCGTCAATAAGCAGTAACCTAATAAGTCAGAATGAAACATTGAATCCTTCCAAAAAAATGTTAGAGGCGGTAATGGTGTTTTGTGCATGACATATTACGTGTGATTCATATCTGTAAAATGCTTAATCCTAACATGTTTGTTGTCTCTTATCAAATAAGCTTAAGGTAGTTGGTTTGTAGTGAAACTGGCAACAAATCATTAGTTCGCCAGATCTAAGGGAAAGGTACTGATGCTTAACAATGATAAAATCAAGTTGGTCAGTGACGACCCCCATGGTTAGCCAGTTGAGCAAGAGTCGGAGGAAGTAAAGAAGACTGAAACAACAACTGTCCGATGTGTATCAGGGTTGGGTCTTCGGTCAACCTCCACCTCAGGGTCCCTCAGAAGTAACTTCCACCGTACCCATGTCTACTCAACCACCACTCCCTGTAACGAGCAATCACATTCTACCACCAGGGTATGTGCCAAACTATAGCTTCCATGCCGCCCCTGGTACCTCGAGTGTGCGACCTCCAGCCGCACCAGCCAGGAACACCCCTCTCGTCGTATCTAGCGTGCTGGTATATACAATCCTACTATCACCTCCTATGACGAGGCCAAAAAATGAGCCACTATCACATGCTTATGATGGCAAATACTACTCTCCAAATATGGCTTTTAGGGTCTCGGCTTCATACAATCAGACTCCTCAGTACAAGTCACCAGTGGAAACTGAAAAGGAAGCCAAGAAGGGTGAGCCAGATTATATGGCCAAAAAAATGAAAAGTCTCTAGCAGAACATAAAGAACATATATACAAGGACTAGATGGTCATAAAAGTGTTTCATTCAGTGATCTATGCATGTTCCCTCACATTTATTTGCCACCAGGATTCAAGACCCCAAAATTTGAGAAATATGATGGACACACCAACCTTATCGCCTAATTAAAAATGTACTTCAACAAGCTGAGGGGTGCAGGAGGAACAAAAGATTTACTGATGGCTTATTTTGGTGGGAAAATCTTGTGGGGTAGCCTCCAAATGGTTCATTGACGAAGATATTTCTCATTGGCATGTTTGGGACAACATGGCCCAAGGCTTCGTCAAACAATTCCAGTACAACATTGATATTGCACCAGATTGCAGTTCTCTGTCCAGTAGGAAGAAAAAGCCGGCTGAAAGCTTCAGGGAGTATTATGTTAGGTGGAGAGAGCAAGCATCTAGATTTAAGTCACCCATGGATGACCATGAGTTAATCACTGTGTTCCTTCATGCTCAGGATCCTAATTGTTTTCAAAATATGATGTCTGCAATGGGCAGACCTTTTGCTGATGCAATCAAGATAGGATAAATGGTCGGGAATGGCCTCAATACTGGCCGAATAATAAGTCAAACGGCTCTCAAAGAAGCCATCCAAGCAATCCGGAATGGGCCGGACAACCTTGTTGACTAAAACAAGAAAGATGAAGAGGCCATGATGGCAACAAGGGTAAAAAAAAATGGCCAAAGGGAAACATCTCAACTCCCGGATCCACGATACTCAGTTGCTCCATATTATGCAACATTCAATGCTTAGTCTTATGCCAAACTATCCAATCGCCAATAGATGCATGCCCCAGCTTTAAAATACCTTCATCCGCGAAAGCAGAACTCTCGATCACCCTACAACCCTCATCCAAAATAAGAGTATGAAAGGGAACATAATCAGAGGAACAATTTCACACCATGATAGTATGAAAAGTTGAAACATTATGGCATGATTGAGCCGCTTCAAGGGTATGTTTCTGATCCATATGCAAAAGGTTTTGACCTTGTTGTACAGTGCATGTATCATTCTTATGTCCAAGGGCATAGCACTGAGGATTGTCGGGCTTTGAAAAAGGAAATAGAAATAATAATTCAAGAAGGGACGATCATGGTCCAAGATAATGGCACCCAAAACATCATGACAAATCACGAAATGTTTGGATTATTTATAATGATAAAGAATATGGGGATAATTTGCTGAAAAAGTCAAGAACCTATCCACTGAATGCAAGGCGATCAAAATTGTTGAAGGTCCTATTTGACACTGATGTGCAAATTCGTAGCTAAGATGTCGAGCTTGGAAATTGGAAAGTCACTCCCCTCCTTGCCGGGAAGGAGTCTTGGTAATTTATTTTGTCATAATTTCTATCATCTGGATTATTTGGAGGTTGTGATCTAGATGTTTTTTGTTTGTCCTATCATCAAACCTCTCTATCCTTTAATCAATAAAATGCAACTTTTCGTTGTGTGTCATTTAAATCGATTGTGTTTAGGTCTACTTGCATATATAGTTCTTTTCACGTCAATTTTAGTGACATGACATGCATGTAGAGTTTTCGACCAGATTTTAGAAAGCCTGTCCAATCTTGAATTAAATCGAGGAAAAACACTTGGAGGATAAGTAATATGTTGAAAAACTTTGATAATAAGCTTGTGTCACATGGAAACAAAACAGTTATATCATAGAGGTTAAAGATTTATATCTCAAACCTATCCTGAATACCTGTTTAAGGATAATTGGAAGTTTTGAAGTCAGACTAATCGATGAAAGCCTTTTTTCCATGACATCAAATCATATCAGGAAAGATGACCTAAATCCAAAAGAAGGTGCATCCCAGGGAATTTAAAATGGATTAGCTGGTATTGAAGGCACCATTCCACATCCGAACAAAGACTAAGAGAAAGTGACTCTAAATTGTCAAAGGTCATTTGTTGCGAACAAGATATTGAATACGGGAGCTATACAACAAACAAAACCAAGAAGACAGTCATGTCCATCAATGCCCAACCTGAGAAGATATAAAATGTTTGGCATTCTTGAGGCTGGTAGGCTTTTTTTCTGCTACCCAAACATTTTATACTCTTTGCTACCCTTTTTGAGACTATTTTATTTTTCTTTGGCCCCCTCTTTTGGAATCAAGTATAGAGTTGAAGATCCATGCCACCGGAAAATAGGAGCTAGGACAATTTGATTATATATTAAAAAGAGAGAAAAAAGGAAAAAAAGAAGAAAAAAAAGAAAAAAAAAGAAAAACAACAAAGAAATCTTACGTGTTAGTTTGAACTACGTTTGACTTGATTCCTTTAAATGATATGTAGGCAGCTCTACACTAGGGTTCAATCTAACCAAATTAAAAAAAAAATTCCCAGTATCTGGAATTGGGGCAGAATTCTTTTATGTTTTTATGATGAGTCGATTCCAAGAGTTGTAAAAATACAACCCAATCATCTTAAGTCTATTTTGAGCCTTAATGTGGCCCTTTCTTTCTAACCATATCTAAAAGCCTTCCAAATAAAGACCTTCTAATTAGTCCTTAAGAATGCCATGGGAAGCAGACACTAAGCAACAGTTATCACCCGACATAGAACAATGTGAAGTTGCTCGCAAAAGAAGAAGAAGAGCCAACCACAATAATGAATGAAAATGAGAGAGTCTTATTGGTGAAAACCCTCATGGGCACTGTAAGGTGATGATAAGTAGAGATAAATAAATGAGAGAGGTCGGCTGGTGAAAACCTTTCCGGGCACTACTGGTTGGAGGTGAGCTGTGATTTGATGCAAACGATTGGTTGGATAGATTCAGCCGCTCAACCCAAAATGCATGTGATGATCATTAAAGTTGGCTACCATATTCAATGGAGCCCCCCTCCCCCCCCCC
>MU789534.1:47974-93691 GCA_026770625.1 Nicotiana glauca
TCACTTTTACATTGAGCAATTGTGTCCATTTGCATTATTATTTTGAGTCGGCCTTTGTTAAAACAAATCAGAAATAATTTCAAAATCTGTTACCAACTTTCTAGTTGTCTATCCTAGCACATCAAAGAGGACATACCCAGGGAGCAACATGCACCATAAGTTGTTGAAGTTAAACAAGATCCGAGGGTTCATGCAAACAGAAGTTCCAAAGAGAAAATTTTAGTGGTCTATTTACTTAGAAATCCAACAAAGAAAAGGCCACAAAATTGGTCACCATTTCCTGGAAGTGCAAAACAAATAATGTGGGGCATACACGGCATTGACAAAGGCACAAATCCAACTGTGATTTCCTCTGATAAGCCGAACAACGTCTTTCGAAAAAATCGAAAAGGTCACTAAGCAAGAGTTGATTCATGGAAAAATCTAATAGCACCACAAACATAAACTGATACTAGGTGAAAAATAATCAAAATTGTTTCAAAGAAATCGCCAAAGAGTGTGTGACATCCGAGTATGAAACAGTCGGGGGAAACGATATAAAGCCAAGGTCTCCAGAAAGCAATACAGATTATTCGAGCAACTTAGGACCGTGCTGAAAGAATTAGTTCTTCTTCAGAAAGTTATCGTGAATTCAAACTACTCAGGGCATCAAGGCCACAAATCGATCACCATTTTGAAAACTCACAAATCTTTCTTTGTTTGAAGCAGGAAACAAAGTAGCGTAGAAATGAAGTTCTCAAAGGGCGAATGTCGCCAAAGGTAAATTCTTCAAAGTCTGTGCTTTTTTCTTTCTAGATATGTCAATAATCACATAATCCACCACTGCATTTTCCCAGCGTAAGGTACATCAGTCCTTAGTTGAGGTTCCATTTTGACATAGGGCACATCACTCCCTAGTCGCAGGTTTAGGGTACACCAATCCCTAGCTATATTTTCCAACATAAGGTACAACAATCTTTAGTGAGGTTCCATTTTCATACAAGGTATCCTATCCCCTGGTTACTTTCTGTCTAAGTGATACTAGCGGCATCCCTTGGTTACATTCTCTCAGTGATATAGGGTGCCAATCCCTGGCCATATCCTCTCTTAGTAATACAGGGTGCCAACCCCTGGTTACATTCGTTCTCAGTGATACGGGGTGCCAACCCTTGATTATATTTTTTCTTAGTGGTATAGGGTTCCATGTCCTGGTTACGTTCTTTCTTAGTGATACAGGGCGCCAACCCCTAGTTACATTCCCTCCTCATTTTTTAACCTCACTCGTAGGAGACGCCCTTCCTAGTTTGAGTTATTTCAATAGGAGGCGCACTTCCTAATCTTAACTATCAATCCTAGGAGACGCACTTCCTAGTCCAAGTCATTCGACCTCACTCATAGGAGACGCACTTACTAGTTTGAGCGCCAACCCGTGATTATATTCCCTCTTAATGATATAGGGTGCCAACCCCTGGTTACATTCTTTCTCAGCGATACAAGGCGCCAACCCCTAGATACATTCTTTTTCAATGATACATGATGCCAACCCCTAGTTACATTCCCTCCAAGTCTTCAACTTCATTCGTAGGAGATGCACTTCCTAGTTTGAGTAATTCTAATAGGAGACACACTTCCTAATCTAAACCACCAATCCTAGGAGATGCACTTCCTAGTTTGAGTCATTCCAATAGTAGAAGCACTTCCTAATCTGAATCATAAATCCTAGGAGACGCACTTCCTAGTCCAAGTCTTTCAACCTCATTCATAGGAGACGCACTTCCTAGTTTGAGTCATTCCAATAATAGAAGCACTTCCTAAGCTGAATCATAAATCCTAGGAGACGCACTTCCTAGTCCAAGCCTTTCAACCTCATTCATAGGAGACGCACTTCCTAGCTTGAGTCATTCTAATATGAGACACACTTCCCAATCAGAACCATCAATCCTAGGAGACGCACTTCCTAGTCCAAGCCCTTCAACCTCACTCTTAGGGGATGCACTTCCTAATTTGCATCATTACATAAGAAGACACACTTCCTAATCGAAACCACCAATCCTCGGAGATACACTTCCTAGTCTAAGTCTTTTAACCTTATTCGTCGGAGACGCACTTCGTATTTTGAGTCATATCAATAGGAGAAACACTTCCTAATCTGAATCATAAATCCTAGGAGACGCACTTCCTACTCCAAGTCTTTCAACTTATGGGTGTCTAACAGGATGGGTCAGCCCGTTTTCGGACCGGCCCAGACCGATTGAAATCGAAACCGGCTCAGACCGGTATAAGGGGGCTGGGTGGGGTTGGGTTAAAGAGGTAGGGGATTTGATCTATTCACCTATTTTCAACCGGTTAACCGGACTGGTCAAACCCGGTCAATAGAAATACTATAGAACCGGTTAAACCAGCCCAACTCGGACTGGCCCAGACCGGTTAATGGCTAGTTTCTTTTTATTTTAAATTGTTGATTGGGCAACCCATGTTAACCATTGGCAATGGTCACCTGCAAAGAAGTCATTGCCCAATGGATGATTTGCACAATTAGCCCTTTTTGGGCCTTTTTAAAAAAACAAATTAACACTTTTGTAATTACAAATTTAACCCTTTGAAAAACTATAAATACACCCCCCCCCCTCTCTTCTTCATTTCTTTACTCATCTCTCATTTCTCAAACTCAAATTCTTAATTCAAGTTAAATCATGCCCCGTACTTCTAGAGTGTACTCATATGTTTGGGAACACTTTGAGGTGGTAGAAGAAAATAAAAAAGTGCAGAAAGTAAAGTGCAAGAACTGTGGTCGTGCCTTAAATATTCGTCCAAAGTATGGCACAGGCAGTTTAAGGAGGCATATGAAGAGTTGTCTTGAGCGTCCTCCGAAAATTTGTATTTAAGTTGATTTGAGATAATTTGTGTTATTTTAAAATTATTGGACTTATTTATGCTTAATATTTTAGTTTGTTAGATTAATTGAAGTATTATTATGCATGAAAATTTAGTTTTACTCTTTTTTGTCAATTTACTTGCTAAATGCAAACTTCAATTTTGTAATTTTGAAATAAATGTAGCACTTGCAATTTATAAGTGTAATTTTTTCCCATCTTCATTGTATTCTTTATATTTTTATTTTATATTAATATAACTTACAATAGTTATACAAAATACAAAAAAAATTAAAAATTACACTAACCCGGTACGGCCCCTTGTACCCGTAACCCTTACGGTTCATTTTTTACCTAGATGAACCTGTAAGCCCCAACCTGTAACCGGCCCGGACCCCAACCCGTACGGTTCCTAAATTATCCTACCCAGCCTAGCCCGGCCCACCTGTTAGACACCCATGTTTCAACCTTATTCGTAGGAGACGCACTTCCTAGTTTGAGTCATTCTAATAGGAGACGCACTTTTTAATCTGAACCATCAATCCTAAGAGACGCACTTCTTAATCCAAGCTCTTAAACCTCACTCCTAGGGGATGCACTTCCTAGTTTGAGTCATTCCATTAGGAGATGCACTTCCTAATCTGAACCATCAATCCCAGGAGACGCACTTCCTAGTCCAAGTCTTTCAACCTCATTCGTCGGAGACACGCTTCCTAATTTGAGTCATTCTAATAGGATTCGCACTTCCCAATCTGAACCATCAATCCTAGGAGACGCACTTCCTAGTCCAGTTCTACTCCTAAGAGAAGTACATTCGATACGGAGCCTTCAATATCATTTTTGCATCTTTCAAATAAAATAAGTTGATCTGCAGCTTTACCCAATAACTCACAAAAAATTTCTCAATGCCAAACTGAGGCAGAAAAATTTGTTCGTTTTATTCTTCTTTGATGGATTTGTAGGCCCTGCCATAAAGAACATGTTGTGACGATTAAAGCTTGCAGTTTCACTTTCTCATCAGAAGAAGAAGTCTTTCGATCACAAGATAGTTGGAGTTAACTTCGATAATGTGTCACCAACCCAGCATCTCAAGATCTATCACGACCTAAAAACTGACCCTGTCCTGATGGCGCCTACCGTGATACTAGGCCAGTCAACTATTACCCATTTACTCCATATTCATTTAAGGCTTAAATAAAATAATATTTTTAATAGAAATTAGATAAAATATATATAGTGAAAATTAAAAACAAGCGGAAAATAAAAGCCCGACTTCGGGTGTCACCAGTCATGAGCAAAATAGTACAAAGATTCAAAATAAAACAAGACTAATATAGTCTGGGAGTAGCCAACAAATACACTAAAAAGGAAGATAAGGAAGGAGAAAGAGGGACTGCGATCACCAGGCAGCTATCTCCAAGGAAAAGTCTCCAACAGATGTGATCAGCAATCACTACCATGGCCCGAAACACCTGAATCTGCACACAAGGTGTAGGGGGTAATGTGAGTACACCAAATCAGTAAGTAACAAGTCCGAACCATGGTCTGATGGTAGTGACAAACCAAACCTCAACAGGTAGTAATGTCACGACCCCAGTTCGCCCTACTTGAACTGTCGTGACGTCACTTAGTCTCTACGACTAGGTAAGCCTAAAAAATGCGAAAAAATGAACTAACTTGCGGAATAAATAATCCAAAGCTGAAAACAACTGAAGGAAACAATATTAAATTCTGCTCGGCATATATACATAACTTTTCAAAATCTGATACACTATCCCAAAATCCGGAAACCCATGGATCCACAAGCTGAGAAAAGCACTACATAGCTCTAATCTCGAGAATGTCTAACAAAATAGAAGTACATAAGGGCTAAATACTAAAATGCAGGAATAGAAAAGACTTCTCAGTCTGCATACGCTACAGATATACCTCAAAGTCCCGTAGAATCGCCTCGCCTCAAGAATGGTAAGCCTGAGTAGAGGTACCTGGATCTGCACATGAAAAATATGCACAGAAGGGGCATGAGTACACCACAGCGGTACTTAGTAAGTGTCAAGCCTAACCTCGGTCGAGTAGTGACGAGGAAGGTCAGGGCCCTACTGAGGTTAATAAATAATAAAATGACAGGATAAAATAAGCAGTAAAAATGAGAATCTATATAGTATAATAAGATTACAATAACGAAAACAGAGATAAACGAAAACTACAAAGAAATACCACTCACAACAAGGATAATAACCAGGGATCTCTTAGTATCCCGAGGATCTCTTGGTATCCTCAATATATGCCAGGAATCTCTTGGTATCCCGAGGATCTCTCGGTATCCTCAATATATTCCAGGGATCTCTTGGTATCCCGAGTATCTCTCGATATACTCAATATATGTGCCAGGGATCTCTTGGTATCCCGCACCTTAGTCCAGATCATAAATACATACAGGGGATCTCCCTGGAGGCCGTCCCGTAGTCCCAAATTAAAACACACAGCAGCAACACAAGAATACTAAATTAAATGCTAATTTCGTACTAAGTAAACAGTCAATTCTAGACTAACATGCTTCACGTAATGCAATTAAGGTAATTTAAGCAAATAGGCAATTAAGTCAACTAAACATGCTTTTCTAAACTAACAACAGGCTAAATTCGCAAGTAGAATAAAGCAGGAAAAAGGAACTCAATTGAAATACTTAAACTAAAACCAGATTTTCAACAATTAGCTCAAGTACGCGCTCGTCACCTCACATACAAGGCATTTCAATTATCATGTATATCATATCATAAGGGGGAGGTCCCCCACACAAGGTTAGACAAGCCACTTACCTCGAACCAGCTCAAAATGAGCCCAACACCACGTCTTTGCCATGAGTACTTGATTCCAAATGACCCAAATCTATTCAATTCAATTGCATGTTGTAAATAATACTTCAAGTACTGATTCTACAATTAAAGTCTAAGATTATACGTTAAATTATGTAAAATGACAAAAATGCCCCTCAGTCCCACATCTCGGAATCGAGTGAAATTTATATTTTTAGAAACCTCGTACTCTCACGAGTCTATTCATAACAAGAAAACCGAAATCGGAGTCCAATGACCCGTCAAATTCTCATTTAAAGGCCTCTTAAACTCAAGCCCTAATTGCCCATTTTTTCCCAAATTTCTCACCACTAATTAGGTCTTTAATCACATAAAAATGAGTTATGAAGATAAGGACGTTACCTCCAAGTGATTTCCCTTTGTTTTCCTCAAAAATCTCTCTCAAAAGCTTCAAACCCGAATGAAAATGGTAAAAGAATGGCTCAAAATTGCAAAGTCAACTATTTATATATTCTGTCCAGCGATTGCGGTCCCGCTTCTACGGAAACTACGTTGCATCTGTGACTTTCATTTAAATGTCAGACTCTGCATCTGCAGAATTCTAACCGTAGGAGCGGTTGCACTTCTGCGAAGATTTCACTGCATCTGCGGTTCCTGAGGAATCCCCAAATTCCGCTTCTGCGGCTCTGCACCTGTGTTCCCCAAACCGCAAATGCGAAAATACCAGAAGCAGCAAAAAAAATACAGCAGCTGCAACATGTTCCTCAATTTCTCGTTAACCATCCGAAATCACCTCAAGGACCCCGAGACCTCAACCAAAAGCACAAACATTACCTAATACCTTATTCAAACTTGTACCAATCCTTAAAACACCTAAAACAACATCAAAACCTTGAATTAACCAAGGATTTAAGCCTAAAAACGCCAAATTTCCTCAAAATATGCTTTCGATCAAAAAGTCTACCAAAACGTGTCCGAATGACCTGAAATTTTGTACACACGTCAAATTCAACACTACGGAGCTATTCCAACCTCCGGAAATTCCATTCCAACCCTCGGATTAAAATCTCACTATCGGACCAGAAACTTCAAAAATTCAACGTTCAGCATTTCAAGCCTAATATAGCTACGGACCTCCAAAATACAATCCAAACATGCTCCTAACACCAAAATCACCCAACAGAGCTAACAGAACCATCAGATTTCCATTCCAAGGTCGTCTTCACACTGTTCTGACTGCGGTCAACTTTTCAACACTTAAGGTCTCATTTAGGGACTAAGTGTCCCAAAACTCTCCGAAATTTAAAACCGAATATCCAGGCAAATCGAAATAGCAGAAATAAACTTAGGGAAAGTAGTTAATAAGGGATCAGGGTGTTAATTCTTAAGACGACCTGCTGGGTCATCACAAGTAACATTTAATTGTACAAAAAGTAGACATCCTTGCAGATCAAGTAAATTCTCAACAGAAACTAAACACAGTATGAACAGTACGGAGAAGTAGGTATTGATCATGCAGATAGGTCCGTCAGTGTGAGGGTTCATGATTTTGTTAATTTGGACCCTCCGGTATTCACTAGGGTAGATTCAAATGAAGACACTCAGGTATTTATCGATAGATTGCTGAGGACTTTGACGTTAATGAAGGCCACTGCAGCTAAGTTAGTTAAGCTAGCTTCCTATAGACTTCAGGATGTCACAATAATTGGTACGAGTCTTGGGAGTTGTCCATAGGCGAGGATGCCCCTCCAGCAGTATGGTAGGAGTTTACAAAGGCTTTTATTCGTCATTATCAGCCACCAGAGCTTAGACGGGCCATAGTTAGTAGGTTTTTGACCCTTCAGCAGGGTAACATGAGTGATCAGGAGTACAGTCTTCAGTTTGATTCATTGGCTAGGTATTCTCCCAATAATGTATCTAAGATGGAGGATCGGGTTCACTGGTACGTGATGGAGTTAGAGTCGCACTTGCTTAATGATTGTATGCTGGTCTCACTTCAGGCAGATATGGATATTTATCGTATTCAGGTATACGCTCAGAGTGTAGTGGAGTGTAAGAAGAAGTAGAGGGTCGATCGTGAGCATGATAGGGCCCAGAATAAGAGAGCGAGGTCTTTGGGTTCTTCTGGTAAGTTTCGAGGTGGTCAGAGACCACAATACTGAGGTATCCAGCCCAGCTATCAGCTAGCGTGCCCCCTCAGTTTGGCGGTAAGAGATTTGATTATTCTCATATTTAAGTCCTGGTCAGAATTTTAGGGCCTTAAATTCTCAGTATAGGGGTGAGTCAAGTCAGATGAGGCTGCCCTTGCCACGATGTGCATAGTATGGTAAGCAACATGCCTGGTAGTGTTGTATGAGGTTGGGTGTTTTTTATACTTGTGGTTATCCGGGCCACGTTATGAGGGATTGTTCGATAAGAGGTAATGCAAGCATAGCTTATCCAATGGGATTTGTAGATGGTTTGTCATCGTTAGTACTCCCCAGTGGGTAAGGTTCACAAGCACCAATGAGTTGTGGTAGAGGCAGAGGCGATGCATCTAGCTCGACCGGTCCTCAGAACCGCATTTATGCATTGACTGGACAACAAGATCAGGACTCATCGCCTGACATTGTTATAGGTATAATCAGTCTCCTCATATGATGTACATGTACTGATTGACCCAGGTTCCACCTTATCATATGTTACTCTGTTGGTTGCTAGTAAGTTTGGAATAAAACCCAAATTGGTTAAACCTTTTGAGGTGTCTACATCTGTTGGGAACTCAGTGATAGCTAATCGAGTATATAGAGTTTGATAATAGTAGTTCATAGTCGATCTACCGTAGCAAACCTAATCGAGTTAAATATGGTAGAATTCGATGTTACAATGGGTATGGATTAGCTGGCTTCTTGTCATGCCAACGTTGATTGTAAATCAAAGATGGTCCGATTCCAATTTCTAGGATAGCCTGTTTTGGAATAAAAAGGTAATACGGCATCATCAAGAGGTAAATTTATTTCCTATCTCAAGGCAAGGAAGATTATCAGAAAGGGATATATTTATCGCTTAGTTTGGGTTCGGGATGTGGAAATAGAGTCACCAACTATTCAGTCCATCCTTGTGGTTAATGAGTTGCCTGATGTTTTTCCCGATGAGCTTTCGGGTCTTCCGCCAGACCAAGAAATTGAGTTTGCTATTGACTTACTACTAGATACACATCCAATATCAATTCCTCCATATAAAATGGCCCTCATTGAGCTGAAAGAGTTGAAGGAAAAACTAAAGGACTTGCTTAAAAAAGGCTTTATCAAACCTAGTATATCACCGCGAGGAGCACCTGTGTTATTTGTGAGGAAGAAAGATGGTTCCTTACAGATGTGTATTGAATATAGACAGTTGAATAAGGTGACAATCAAGAAAAAGTACTCGCTCCCGAGGATTGATGATTTATTTGATCAGTTGCAAGGAGCCAAGTGTTTCTCAAAGATAGACTTGAGGTCTGGATAACATCAACTGGAGGATAAGGAGAAAGATATTCTGAACACAACATTCAGCACCAGATACGGGCACTTTGAGTTTCGTGTTATGTTATTCGGTTTGACCAATGCCCAACAGTATTCATGTATTTGATGAACCGTGTGTTCAGATCGTTTTTAGATCTGTTCGTAATTGTATTTATTGACGATATATTGGTATATTCTCATTCAGAGTCTGAGCATGCAGATCATTTGCGTATTGTGCTCAGAGTTCTACAAAAAGGGAAGTTGTATACAAAATTCTCTAACTGTGAATTCTGGTTAAAATCCGTAGCATTCCATGGGCATATCATTTCTGGTGAAGGTATCCGGATTGATACACAAAAAATTGAGGCAGTAAAAATTTGGCCTAGAGCCACGACACTGGCGGAGGTTCGTAGATTTCTCGATTTGGCAGGATATTATAGGAGATTTGTAGAGGGATTTTCTTTCCCTTTCAGCACCTATGACAAAGTTGAATCAGAAGGAAGAAAAGTTTCAATGGACTGATGCTTGCGAATGGAGTATTCAGGCATTTGAAGGACAAATTAACTTCAGCACCGGTTCTAACACTCCCATAAGCAAACGATCGTTATGTTATCTATTGTGACACTTTGGGTGTTGGATTGGGTTGTGTACTGATGTAGCATGGTAAGGTTGTAGCCTATGCATCTAGACAACTAAGAAAGCACGAGAAGAATTACCCGACCCACGATTTAGAATTAGCCGCTGTGATTCATGCACTAAAGATGTGGAGGAACTACTTGTATGGCATTCATGTTGATATATATACAAATCATAAGAGCCTCCAGTATATATTCAAGCAAAGGAATTGAATTTACGTCAAAGGAGATGGTTGGAGCTACTTAAAGATTATGACGTTGATATTTTACACCATCTTGGGAAGGCAAACATGGTAGATGATGCCCTCAGTTGTAGATCTATGGGTAGCATGTAATATTTATAGCCATAAAAGATGGGAATAGCCCATGAGGTTCATCAGCTAGCTAGTCTTAGAGTTCGGTTAGTAGACTCATGAGATATTGGAATTACTATTCAGGATACGACAAAGTCCTCTTTAGTAGTTGAAGTGAAGGAACGCCATTACAAGGATCATGTGTTAGTTCATTATAAGGACACCACCCCTCAGAAGGAGAAGACACCATTTGAAATTACAGAAGATGCGGTCCTCAGATATCGAGGACGGTTATGTATCCCTAATGTTGCAGGGCTGCGTCAGCAGGTTATAGGAGAAACTTATTATTCTCATTATTCTATCCATCCAGGAGAAACAAAGATATATCATGATATCAGCGAAGTATAATAGTGGTACAGAATGAAAAAGGATAGAGCGAAGTCTATTGCTCAGTGCCCTAACTATCAGCAGGTTAAGATTGAGCATCAAAAACTTGGTGGATTATTGTAGGCTATGGAGTTTCTGACTTGGAAATGGGAAGTAATCAATATGATTTCATCATAAGCTTACCTCGTACCTAGCGTAAGTTCGATTCTATATGGTTTATTATTGATAGGCTTACAAAATCAGCCCATTTTCTGCCCCTTAGGACTACATATTCGGCAAAGGATTATGCAAGGCTTTATATTAAGGAGATAGTACGACTGCATGGTGTCCATATATCTATTATCTCGAATAGAGGAGCGCAATTTACAGCTTACTTCTGGAGGTCCTTCCAAAAAGGAGTGGGGACTCAGGTAAGTCTTAGTACAATATTTTATCCACAGACAGATGGATAGGCTGAGCGTACTATTAAGACACTTGAGGATATGTTACGGGCTTGTGTAATAGACTTCAGAGGTAGCTGGGATGATCATCTGCCGCTTATTGAGTTTGCATATAATAATAGCTATCATTCAAGTGTTCAGATGGCTCCATATGAAGCTCTTTACCGACGAAAGTGTAGGTCATCTATGAGGTGGTTTGATGTTGAGGAAACTATAGTAGTACTAGAATTGGTACAACATGCAATCGAGAAAATTAAGCTTATATAGGAATGGCTATTAGCAGCTCAAAGCGGTCAGAAGTCTTATGCGGATAATCGACGGCGAGACTTGGAGTTTCAGGTTGATGAATAGGTATTCCTAAAGGTATCACCGATGAAAGGTTTTATGAGATTCTATAAGAAAGGAAAACTTAGCCCTTGGTACATTGGACCATATAGGATCATACGCAAGGTAGGCCAGGTAGTATATGATTTAGACTTGCCTTCGGACTTGCAGTCTGTACATCCAGTCTTTCATGTGTCTATGCTCCATAAATATATCGGAGATCCTTCCAAAATTGTGTTAGTTGATGACGTTTAGGTCACAGAGAAGCTATCATATGAAGAAACTCCCATTGCTATATTAGACAGACAGATTCAAAAATTGAGAACTAAAGATGTAGCTTCAGTGAAAGTACTTTGGAGAAACAATAATGTGGAAAAAATGACTTGGGAGGCCAAGGAAGACATGAAGTCTAGATATTCCCACTTATTTTCTTCTCCAGAGAAGGGTTCGACTGAGACATCACAACCTTAAGGTACGTGTATGTATTCTTATGTTAGTTATTATCATTTGTCGTGTGAGGCCATTGTCGTTATTGATAATTATAGTCCTATATGGCGTTGAATTATTGAGTTTCTACAGGAATAGTTGGTAGTAGTATTGTTACAAAGGCGACGCTACCAAAGTTTATATAGATCCCGGGGAGTTAAGCATTC
Source organism: Nicotiana glauca (assembly GCA_026770625.1). Taxonomy (NCBI): domain Eukaryota; kingdom Viridiplantae; phylum Streptophyta; class Magnoliopsida; order Solanales; family Solanaceae; genus Nicotiana; species Nicotiana glauca. Next base: position 59,857 of record MU789534.1, read on the forward strand.
GAAGACGAATGTTTCTAAGGGGGGAGGATGTTACATCTCGCGTTTTCGTACGTTAAAGTTTCGTCTTCAGTTAATCGACGTAGACTCGAGAATGAGATTATCTTGAGGTTAAAATAATTTATGGTATTTATAAGTAAGTACCATGAAGGATAAAGGGTAAACGAATCAAAGAAAATGAGTTTTGTTGAAGGTTGTCGATTTGGGATAAAAATACGGTCTGAGCTACAATACCCGGCATTTATGGACTAATTCCATACAGGTACCCCACGACCACGATAGTATGATACGTAAATTGTATTAAAAGTGAGTAGTATTTTAAATAAGTTGAGATAATTCTTAATTATATGGGTAATTAGTTAATTATTGGTTAATGGGATATTAATTAGTTAAATAAGTCATTAGCGGGTAATTAAGACTTTGGGATAAATCCTAACAGGCCAAAAACGTGGAAGCCCCTCCTTAAAATTAATATGACTCTTCAAAGTCTTGCAAGATGTCATATTTTGGAAGATCAAAGTGGCTTAGTCACCACTTGAAGTTGTGACGACCCGACCCGTCGTCTCATGAGTTACCGCCCCGTTTTCCCCATTTTCAGGTTCTCTATGTTTCATTATCCGTATCTTGTGTAATTAGGTTGATTTGGAATGGTTTTGATAAGAAATGAGACACTTAGTATCTTTTAAGAAGGCTTAAGTTGGAAAAGTCAACAGGATGTTGACTTATGAGTTAGAGGGCTCGGATGTGAATTCCAATGGTTCGGTTAGCTCCGGGAGGTGATTTGTGACTTAGGAGTGTGATCGGTAGTGGTTTTGGAGGTCCGGTGTAGAATTAGGCTTGAATTGGCGAAGTTAGTATTTTGGCGATTTCCGATTGATAGGTGAGATTTTGATCCGGGAGTTAGAATGAAATTCCGAGAGTTGCTGTGGCTTCATTGTGTCATTTGGGATGTGTGTGCAAAATTTCAGGTCATTCGGACATCGTTTGGTCGGGTTTTTGATCGAAAGTGTATTTTGGAAGTTTTTAGAAACTTAGGCTTGAATTCGATGAGTTTTGGGTAATTTGATGTTGTTTGAGGTATTTTGATGATTGGAACAGGTTTGAATGAAGTTATGAATTATGTTGGCATGTTTGGTCGGGGTCCCATGAGGCTCGGATAAGTTTTGGAAGAGTTTTTGGAAGATTTTTGCCGTTTTGAGAACATTAAATTTGAACATCGTTTTGGTCGGGGTCCCAAAGGTCCATTTTGATGTTTTGTCCGAATGTAACTAAAAATGGACCTTTGGTACCCCGACAAAATTTTGATGTTTTATGAAATTTGAAAGAATTCTTGGGTTTTAAATCTTAATTCGTGGTATATGGCATTATTTTGGCGATTTGATCGCACGGTTAATTTCGTAGGATGTTGTTGAGTTCGTGTATGTGTTTGATTAGGAGCCCCGAGGGCTCGAGAGTGTTTCGGAGGTGTCTCGGAGTGATTTCGTACTTGGGAAAAATGCAAAAAATTGCAGAAATAGTACCCTGTGAACAGTAGTCGTGAACAGTAGTCATGAACAGTACCCGGTGAATAGTGCCCCCGTGAACAGTGTTTGTGAATAGTGACATGAACAGTGCCAGACAGAATGTTAAGTTTTGGAAATGGGACTTCGAACCCATTTTCCATTTTTGCGATTTGGAGCTCGGATAAGGCAATTTTTGGTCCGATTTTCATAGAGAACAACGGGGTAAGTGTTCTTAACTAAATTTTGGTTGTGTAACTTGAATCTATTGTGAGTTTTGGCGTTTAATCTGAGAATTTTGTTGAAAAAGTGTACAAAACCCTCTTGGATAGAATCAAGTATTTGAGGGTCGAAATGATATGGGAATTGAATGATTTTTACATACTTAGACTCGCGGCGAGATAAGGAAGCAGGTGATGTTAATTTTATAATTTTTCGAGACGTGGGCCCGAGGCTTGGGTTTTGCAAATTTCATGAATTTCGATATTTTTCGAGTCTTTTCAATTGGGTTATGTCCCCTTAGCCTATTGTAATGTATTCGTTATGGTTTTGAGAAGAATCGACACGTGAGGAGGTTGATTTGCAAGGCAAAGGCGTTGCAAGCTAGAGGTTTCACCGGCTAGAGGTGAGTAATACTTGTAAATGATATCCTGAGGGTTTGAAACCCTGGAACTACACATCATAGTGCTGTATTGAGATGACTTGCATGCCGGATATGAGCGTGGGGTAGAGCACCGTTGGGGATTGTGACTTGGTCCGTCTCGGTTTTTTATTTTACCGTGTATTTGACTGAAACTACTTGTATCATCATACTATGGGTTGACTGCCATGTTTGGGCTTCGTTCCAACTATGTGAATCCTTCGGGGATTGATATTACTATTTTAGCATATCTTGCATATCATTTGGTTTCAGTCCAAGGTTTTAAATACTGTTTTGCAAACTCATCCATACTTCTAAGTTTTGGAAACTCAAATTATATTTTAAATGATATTTCGGGCTGAGAACTACTGTTTTATAAATGCCCAATGGGCTTATGATGATTTTTTGGACTGAGCATGGATCGGGCTGCGCACCGCAGCAGTATTATATTGATTATGGATGGATCGGGTTGCGCGCCACAGCGGTGTTACATTGATATTAAGGCCGAGTGCCTAGATGATTATACTGATATTGATATGAGGCTGAGAGCCTAGATGTGATGCCACGAGATGGCTTGTATTGCGCTTGGGCTGTAGGAGCCCCTCCAGAGTCTGTACACACCCCCAGTGAGCGCCGTCGACGATAAATAAATGGAGCGGGCTGCACGCCGCAGCGGGTACTAGAGTGTACCGTCATATACATTGCATTGCACTCATGAATTTGTTCTTATTTTGTAATGTTGTCATGACATTCAGCACTCATATCATTGCCATCCATGCTACTTCTTGCACTGTTTACCAGATACCCTGGTGTTATTTGTTAATGGAGTGTTGTGCCCGAGAGGATGATGTTGTACTTTGTGAGTTGGGAGTGAGACCGAGAGGCTAATATTGTACTTTATGAGTTGGGAGTGAGCCCGAGAGGCTGATATTGTACTTTGTGAGTTGGGAGTGAGCCCGTGGGGCTGATACTGTACTGGGAGGTTGATATTGAGCCCGAGGGGTAGATTTCTGATTATTTCCTACTTGTTGAAATTATTTTCGCAACTGTTGAAAAGGAATATTTTCAAAAGAGGTTTTAACTGAGCCCAGATGTTTTCCAAAGGATTTCACGGTTTTGTTGTTCTTCTCAAAAAGGGTTGTACTGTTCTATATAGCATGATGGAGTGCCTTACGTGATTTCTTGCTTTCCGCTATTATTTACTTTTATTACTCACTGAGTTGGAGTACTCACTTTACTCCCTGCACCTCGCGTGCAGTTGTAGGTATTGTTCCACCCGGTAGCGGGTTATTAGCGGATTGAAGGCATTATTATTAAAGCTGATTAAGGTGACCGCCAGCGTTCGCGGCACCGGACTTCATCATTTGAACTCCAGATTTTATTTTGTATATATTATTGGCCATATAATGATGTTCAGTCTTCTTTAGATACTCGTGACTTGTGACACCCCGGTTAGGGCTGTGTTGGGATGGATTTCCACATATTTTTATATATATTTCCGCTAATTGGTATTATTAAACCATGTTGCACTATAATTGCGTTAAATAATTATTTTTAAAGGATAAATTGGGTTGACTGGTTGGCTTTGTCTCCACGAGAGGCGTCATCACGACCAGGTTTGGGATTTGGGTCGTGATAGAAGTGGGCTCACACCCATTTAAACACACTTAAGATATGTGTGACCATTTTGCTTTATTTGGTCTCTTAGATTTTCAAGAGATTCAAGTATATTATTATTTCCATTAGGAACTCATGTTAGACCATATTGAAGGAATTTATAACATTTTCCTACCCAATACCAAATAACACATGATGGAGCACTTGGTAGGCATTGGATTTATGTTACTGTTGTGAGATTTTGCAATTGTAAGGGAATATGATGTAATCTTTCTCAAGAAAATCGGTTCAGGTATGTTAAGTCTATCCCTTCTTTCTTTTGGCATGATATATACGACACAAACGAAACGAGAAAATGCACAACTTTCATAAATGACTCTATTCGTAGAAATGCTAGAGACGCGTATATTCTTTTTTTCTCATAAGTCTTATTATTCTATCATCTGTTCATGGATCTCGGAAAATACGTAAGTTTATAAAGTCTATTTCATGATATTAATCAGAAGTATAATGGTCTTATGACACTCCGAAAGATTTTATTGACGTACTTCTCATGCATTGCATTAACTTACATTGACCCACGACCAGATGGCGTGACATATGCGTATATATATATATGGCAAAAGGTGACGGCGTTATAAATGCACCACCACCTGATCAGTTGATATATGTTGATGATTTTTTCCACATTGGCCAAGATGAGATGATAGGATACCCTCAAAGGCTTGATGATGTTATGTACACCTATACCTATGCATGACACAACATTTACAAGCACGTGCATGAAATTATAACTGTTTCAAGATATACAAAGTTTTTTAGACTTACAGGCGGAATTCCTTATTCCATGTTTCATCTATGTCAATTATGTAATGATATTCATGCCTTGCATACTCAATATATTATTCGTATTGATGCCATATTTCTTGGGGCCTGTATTTCATGCCCGCAGGTGCAGGTAGACAAGCTGACGATCCCCCCCTCTCTAGGATCCTTGATCAGCGAGAATTGGTGTGCTCCATTGGATCCGGAGCTGCTTTTGACCTTGGTACGATATGTTTGTATACATATATGGGTATGAAAGGGCCCAGTCCTATCCTTTTACAGTTGTATATTCTAATAGAGGTCTGTAGACACTTATGTATAGTTGAATAGTATATGGCCTTGTCGGCTTCCAGTTTTGGGTATATTGTTGTCTATAGCAGCCTTGTTGGCTCACCCCACTGTATTTCGCATGTATATGTACATATGTCTTTTGGACAGATTTCTCTCATGTATGTTATTCATATTTATATGTCAGACGCATGCTTAAGGATGTTCGGCAGGTAGGACCCGGTCACCCGTCATAGCCTATCGGTGTGGATCGTGACATGTTCCTTCCTCAAGAGCAGCTTTGGTTTGGGTTGTGGTTTTATTGAGTCTCTTACCAGCCCAACTCCTTCATCATCATGTTCTTGTCTCTCAGAAAGATTATTAGTTTCATCAAAAACCACATAAATATTTTCTTCTAAACACATAGATCTTTTGTTATAGATCTTATAAGCTTTACTATGTGAAGAATATCCCAAGAGTACTCCCTCATCACTTCTATGATCAAATTTACCTAGGGAATCTTTACCATTATTGTGTACAAAGCACTTGCATCCAAATGCCCTAAGATGGGATATGTTTGGTTTTGTCCCTTTAAGTAACTCATAGGGAGTCTTCTCTACTAGAGTTATATTCATGCACCTATTATTATGTAGCATGCAGTGTTCACAAGTTCTGCCCAGAAGCTATGTGGCAGTTCACTAGAAAGAAGCATAGTCCTAGCCATATCTTCAAGTGTCCTATTCTTTCTTTCAACTACTCCATTTTGTTGTGGAGTCCTAGAGTAGAGAAATTATGATCTATGCCATGCTCATCACAAAATTCAGCAAATTTAGCATCCTCAAATTCAGTGTCATGATCAGACCTAATTGTTGCAATTTGATTACCTAGTTCTTTATGAGTTTTTCTACCAAAAGAAGTAAACATGTCAAACGCTTTATCTTTAGATGTTAAAAACAGTGTCCAAATAAACCTAGAATAATCATCAACAAGTACCATCACATATCTCTTACCACCTCAGCTTAATGTTCTCATTGGACTACAAAGATCCATATGGACCAGTTTCTTCGTCCTGGTGGTTGATAAGTGGGTATTTTACCAACTTATATCGTCTTTAAATTTAGATTTTTGTTATGTTTGGTTGATAAAATCGTGTGTTTAATGTCATTTATTTTTATTTTACAGGTTGTATATAATTCAGAACTGATGTGAAGAAACCAAGTGAAAATAAGTCAGAGAGGAGCTAAAATGGACAATGGAAATTTGCCCAGTGATTTAACCTTCACGAATTCAAAGGTCCAATGCGAACACGAAGAAGCAAAAAGCTAGACCTTCACGAACACGAAGTACACATCGCGAATGCGAAGCAGCAGAACTCAAACCTTCGTGAACGTGAAGGATCAATCGCGAACACGGATCTTAAGGAAAAAAACCTTCGCGGACGCGAAGAAGAAACTGGGTAGTTCTGGAATTTCACTATTTTGACCCAAACCATTTAATACACAAATCGGCTCATTTGTAAGACATCTTTGGCTTGTTTTTAATCTCTAAAACTAGAGAGAACAAGTTTTAGGAGCTAGGGTTTGCTCACACACTTGGGTTTTGAAAATTTGAAGATTTTGGTTAAGAATTTCTTACTCATTTCTTCATTTCCTTGCTTTGTATTTATATTTAAGTGTGTAGTATTCATTTCAATACGTGAATCTTGTTTATGGGAATATTCATAATTAAAGTGTGTATTAAATATCTTGTTGTGCTTATGTATTGAATGATTTTTTATCTTTAATGAAGTGAGTTATTGCTTCTTTAATTATTCTTATTTTTTAAATGTTTCCAAAGGAATTAACTAACCCTTAGACTCGCCCATTAATTCCCAATTAATTTTGGGAAAGATTATTTGGGATTGAAAAAGATTAATTAACATGAACTTGAAGTTTTAACCCTCATTTTATAGATTCTACCTAGGGATAGGATTGAACTACTTGTACCAATATCTGGGTGTTCTTGATCTCTTAATTGATTTAGGGATAACTTAATTGGAAAGTCTTGTTAGTCTTTGGAAGAAGCTAATATAGAATTATTACCCGTGGCTAACTAACATAAACTCGCTCATATTTATAAAATCGTAAAATGCATTGGATCGTTACTTACGTGTAATTTGCTGTGTATCCATACTTGTAACCATTGATCATTTTACTTGATTTCTATGTTAGTTTACATTTTCCCATTTAGATATAAATATTTTCAAAAAACCAATTCTAACTGTTTGGTATTGCATAACAAGTGATAATTCTCTTACAGTCCTAATCGTCTACATATTTTTCTCTGTGGGATTCAACCCCGATTCTTAGTTTGGGTAAATTATATTGCATGCGACCGTATCCATTTACTTTTTAGTAGTGGATTTGGACGTCATCAAATTTGGCGCAGTTGCCGGGGAATATTTTGGCATAATTTAGGTTGTTTGAGAAATAAGAGTAAGTGCTTTGGTCCAAACTTGTTAATATTTGTGTAATTATTTTTCTTACCTTGGTCCATATTTTTATTTTCCTATTTATTTCTTGTTTATTTTCTTAGTTTTTGAAAAAAAATGGCATCATATAATGAAAATTGGACGGATGGTAGTTGTTCATACTTTGATGACCCTTGTCCTTATTGTGGAGGACCACACTCGTGGCAAAGTTGTTTAAATTCTCCTTGGGGTAAGATTGTGTGCACAATCTCAAACCTATGAGTGGAGTATTTGTGATTAGTGTGGTCGTCAAAATGGTCATTGGGAGTATTGTGCTTATTTGTCCTTCCCTTCCTCAAACATCCGCTATGATGATTCTACTTTTTGTGATGAAAATGATAAGGCTATGGAAGTGGAAGAAATTGAACATGGTCAAAATAGAGAGTTCACGCTCATGTTAGAATACCGATTTGAAGGAGGAAACAAAGAGCAACAAAGTGCCTTGGAGGAACTTTTGAAAGAAAGTCTCCAAAATGACTTGGCACTTGAAAGGTTGCACTCACAAATGGGAGAAATGCTTGAAGCTTTAGAGGTCCAAAAAGCCTTGAAAGTTAATGATAGCCAATAATCTTCCTTAGATGTGGAAGCCGAAAATCCTTCCTTGGCACTTGATCAAACCCAAGAAGAACTCTCAAATGCTCAAAATGAGAAAATGATACTCATGTTGGAGGTCATTCTTAAAAATGAGGAGAAGCAAAGCTTGGCACTCGAGGACTTGAAACAAGTCTTGACTCAAAATGATGAGCATATCCGCACTTTGGAAGATCAAAAGAGAATATTGGTTGAGGCTCACTCTGCCTACTAACTTGAGAGTGTGGAAAGAAGTCAAGCAGAGTCTGACTACGAGGAAGAAAGTGAGCTTTACTTTGAGGAATCAAGAATTAAAGATCCGCCAACTGACGCCATGAGTGTTATTGATGCCAAGAAAAATAAAAAATTAGAGTCAACCAGTATAAATAAAAATATGGTTGAGATTGACTCTAATCCGGGGGAAAAAGAGGATGTCAAAATTCGGAAAGAATTGCAATTTGGAGGTTTGATGTCACATTCCAAGTATTTTTCAACATTGGAATTGTGTGGTGATATGGGAATTGAACTACACGAGTCAATGAGGGATTGCAAGGAGGAAAGAAAAAGGCCATGCATCTTACAATTTGAGGGAACGAGAAGGAAAAATGACATTCCTCACATGAAAGCCAAGAAGTGCAAAATGAAGAAATTAAGGTTTGGCTTGATCATCTACTTACCACCCCCGCCGCTCATGGTCACAAGCTTTATTCCAAGTTGGGTGCCCAATTCATTTTGTCCAAATGGTGAGAAAAGTGGTAAAATTTATCCGCGTCGTGCCATGACGTTAAATGCAACGCTTGATGGGAGGCAACCCATCGTTTTCAAATTTTTTTAGTCATTTTTAAAATTTTCTTTTTTGGAATAGCTTAGTATATTAATTTTGACTAATCTGCCAAGTTTTAGAATTTTTAGAGTTGATTTGAGCATGTCGAAGTGGTCTGGAGAGCCAAACCAAAACTGTAGAACTGTAGAAAACTGTTCTTCGCGTTAGTCTCTCGCGTTCGCGAAAATTTATAAAAATTTAAACCTTTGTGTCTGCAATATTTGCCTCACATTCGCGACATATTGGCAGTTTTTACTCTTCGTGTAGACAACCCAACCCCCGCGAACGCGTAGGGTCAGGTAGGTCTTAAAATTCTAAAACACCGGAAATAGGCTTTAACCCCTCTTTTTGGCTCAAGAACAGTCCTACTCCTTAAATCTCAAAAGAAAAACTCCCCATATTCTTCAAGTCCATTGTGATTCTCCCTCTCCACTCTCAAGGTATGTAATTTATTCTCTTGTATCTTAAGTCTTTCTTCTCTTTCTTGGTGTGAAACAATAAAGGAACAATTACGGTTGTTTGTTTCTTAGGGTTCAAATTTTGAGTATTAATTGTCAAACTTGTGTTTGAAATTGGTTGTTGCTTGCTGGGTGAGGTTGTTTGAGTGTGAGTGTATTTTATTGAAGAAAATTTGGGCAAGATCTGTGCTTCAATAGTCTGTAAAATGAACAAAGAAAAGAGGGGACCCAAACTGTTTGAAAAAATGACTGAAAGAAAACTAGGTCTGGGCGAGGAAGATGACCTTTGCGAACGAGAGGGCCTTCTCGAGAATGCGAAGGCAAATCTATGGGGCAACAATTGTTTGTCCTTCACGAACGTGATGGTATGCTTGCGAATGCGAAGGTTTAAATCTGGGCAAAAATATTTGCTCTTCGCAAATGCGATTGTCTGATCGCGAACGCGAAGAGCAACCACTGGCAGTCCCAAAATTAGCGAAAAATAATAGTTTTACACAGCTCTACCCGGAACCTTTTTTGCCCATTTCTTTGTCCTAAATTCTTCCTAATACATTGTTTTAAGTGTCTATATGAACTTTCAATATTGTTGTAGGTACTTTGGGCATAAAATAGATCTGGAACACAATGAAATTGAGCAAGAACATGTCTTCGAAGCTCAACAAGAGGAACCCTTTGATCATGACCGGTTTCTATCTGCAGAATGTGATAGAAAATATGATGAACTCTTGTCAAAGACCATCGTCCGTGAAAGAGGCATAAACATGGAAAAGGTTAAACCTAAAATGTTGAAAGTAGGAGGATCTGTTTTGCCGAGCAATCTAATGTTGCCAACCACACATTAGTTTTGGTATTTTATGCAAACGCCTTGAGGACCGACTTCCAAGGCACCTTAGTTACTACGGTGCAGGGCGTACAATTCCATTTCAGCTCTGAGATAATCAACGGAATTTATGTCCTTCCCAATGCTGATAATAAGGTCTACAGAGACAGAGCTAAAGCATGAGGAAACCAGTGGCTAGTAGATAAGTTACATGATGGGGTTACCCCAAAGTGGATGACAGTGCATAAAGAAGTTGATTCTCATGATTTCACAGCTGAGGCAAAGACATGGCTCTCTATTATCTGTGCAAGAGTTTTTCCCTCTACAAATGACACTGATCTGACACCATAGAGGGCGCTCATAATTACTACTATCATGGATGGAATATCTATGAACGTGGGGGAGCACATTGTTCGAGAAATTGAGGAAGCCACTCATGGGAGGTCCAAGAGCCTATTCTTCCCATCCTTGATCACTTGACTATGTTATGATGATGGGGTGCTAAAACGCCCAAATGATGTTGAGAAAAGTCCAGGAAAGCCAATGATCAATCCTTTGCTGAAAAGGGGACCTAGTGACATAGAAAAAGAGAAGGATTGATTTTACATCCTCTTCGTTTAGGCAGTTCTCCAGTACGGCTCTCACACTATGTATCACTTATCCAGTCATATACACGGAATAGATGCGCATATTAGGCAGCTTATAGCTGGCCTTCCTACTGGCCCACTTGGGGATAACACATCTACTTGCTATGCTGCCCCACTATCCATGGATGATGTGATCAACGAGAAAAAAAATAATTACGGGAAAAGTGGAGGCCATGAACACCAGGTTGGAGAATATGAGTCGTCGGCAAGGGAAGATTAAGAAGAGGCAGAGAAAGTTCAAGGAGCATGAGAAGAAGAAAAGCAAATTTCGGTCCAAGATGATGCACAAGCTGATTTCATTTTGTGGCTCACATGAATCAGAGGATGATGATAATGTGGATTTGGAGATCAAATTTCCCACCACCTCCAGCACTAATTGATGCGGTTTCAGGGAGCACCTCCTTCATTTTGTCTTATTTTGATTAGTTGCATTGAGGACGGTGCAACACTTTAGATTGAGGGTGACTCATTTATATATGATGGACGTATGTGGAGCATGAATAATTTTTTGGTTGGAGGGATGACCTTAGGCATTCTTTGTGATCGTTGAAAAATCCTCTTTAGCCTTTCAAGCCTACCATTGCATAAATATCATTACTATTTTACCCCATTTTAGCCTTTAGCCTTTTCGTTGGCCACCTCATTACAAACATTTACCCTTTTTGTGAAATAACTCTCTCTTTTGAACCCGTCCCTCCTGGAATATTGAGAATGAGGCTAAAAGCCTAAGTTGGGGTGTTGGTGTTAAGTTGGAAATTGGTTAGATTGTACATTGAGTGTAGAAACATATACCTCAAAGTGTTCTTATGAAATTACTCAAGCTCCAAAAGAAAATAGCTATAAAAAATAGAGAAAAATATGTGTGTGTGTGTGTGTGTGTGTGTATGTATAGTCTTGATAAAATTAGAGAAGTACGTTAAGGTGGCTCTATATTGGTAACTAAATGCCAATAAGGGCTATGTAGGTTAAAAAGAAGTAAAGTGCAAAAAGAAAGACAAATGTAAGCAGTGTTCAATGAGGGTGTAGTAACTTGTATCCCAAATTCTTATCCAAGCCTTCCCTAAACCGACATTACAAGCTCAAAAAATCCTTATGGGATCTCCAACCGAATGTTCTTGAATAGGCAGCGAATTAAAATAAGGGCAAGCATATGGCACTACTTTTGTGCATTTAAATATCTTTGTGAGAGTGAGAGTTAATTCTTTCCATTGCAATTTATAAGTTAGGGTTCTCTCTTAAGTGTTAGGGTACATGAAAAGTTTGAGTTGTGAACTTAATCCAATCTCCAATTGCAAGGAATGAACAAAAGAAAATTGTTTATGATAATGAAGAAAATTTTGAAGCTTTAGTTTCATGACTTGGTTGCCACTTTGATTAATGTGGTGTTTGAGCAGTTGAATTGAAATGAAGTTTGTGAAAAGTTGGTGATACATATGCTTTAGATTAATTGTTGGTACAAACCGAAGTCACTAGATTGTATTTAATTTGAATATTTTTTTACTTCAAATGATGTTTGGTATGTCATTGAGCTTAATTGATGATTTTATTGAAGGATGTCCTTAGTTGTGGAATTGCTTGAGGACAAACAATAGTTTAAGTTTGGGGATTTGATAAATGGGTATTTTACCAACTTATCTCGTCTTTAATTTTAGATTTTGCTATGTTTGGTTGATAAATTCGTGTGTTTAATATCATTTACTTCTATTTTACAGGTTGGATGTTATTTAAAAGTGATGATGAATAAATCAAGTGAAAACGAGACAAAAAGAAGCTAAAATGGAAAATGAAAATCTGCCCAGTGATTTACCCTTTCGCGATCACGAAGGTCCAACATGAACGCGAAGAAGTAGAAAGCCAGAACTTCGCAAACGCAAAGCAGCAAAGCTCAAACCTTCGCGAATGCCAAGGATCAATCACGAATGCGAAGCTTAAGGAAAACAAACCTTCGCGAACGCGAAGAAGAAACTACGCGGAAAAACTGGGCAGTTCTGGAATTTCACAATTTTGACCCCAAACCATTTAATACACAAATCAGCTCATTTGTAAGACATCTTTGTCTTATTTTCAGTCTCTAAGACTAGAGAGAACAGGTTTTGGGAGCTAGGATTTGCACACACACTTGGATTTTGAAGATTTGAAGATTTTGGTTAAGAATTTCTTACTCATTTGTACTCATTTCTTCATATCCTTGCTTTGTATTTAATATCTAAGTGCGTAGTATTTATTTCAATACTTGAATCTTATTTATGTCAATATTCATAAATTAAAGTGTGGATTAAATATCTTTTTGTGCTTATGTATTGAATGATTTTTTATCTTTTATGAATTGAGTTATTGTTTCTTTAATTATTCTTGTTCTTTAATGTTTCCAAAGGGATTAGCTAATCCTAGGACTCGCCCATTAACTCCGAATTAATTTTGCAAAAGATTATTTGGGGTTGAAAAAGACTAACTAACAAGAACTTGAGGTTTCAACCCTCATTTTATAGATTCTACTTAGGGATAGGATTGAACTACTTGTAGCCATATCCGGGTGTGATTAATCTCTTAATTGATTTAGGGATAATTCAATTATAAAGTCTTGTTAGTCTTTGGAAGAAGCTAATATAGAATTATTACCCATGGCTAATTAACATAAACTCGCTCATATTTGTAAAATCGTGGAATACATCGGATCGTTACTTGAGTGTAATTCCCCGTGTATCCATACTTGTAGCCATTGACCATTTTACTCACTTTCTAGGTTAGTTTACATTTTCGCATTTGGATATAAATATTTTCAAAAACCAATTCTAAGTGTTTGGCATTACATAACAAGTGATAATTCTCTTATTGTTCTCTATGGGATTCGACCCCGACTTATAGTTGGGTAAATTATATTGCATGCAACCGTGTCCATTTACTTTTTAGTAGTGGATTTGGACGTCATTAGTGGTGATTATCATTTTCTTGCATTTAAAAGAGAATCTTACCTGCTTCCCCCTTGCACAAGCCTCACAAACTTTATCTTCCTTGAACTTGATGTTAGTCAGCCCTATCACCAGGTCCTTGGAGACTAACTTATTGAGTTGACTCAGACTGGCATGTCCAAGTTTCTTTTGCCAAAAGAGGGGATCATTATCCAACACACTTAAGCAAGTGAGTTCATTTTCTAAAGGTATGAAAATATCTACAACATATATGTTGTTCACTCTTTTTCCCTGCAAAACAATCTTGTCAGTGGTAAGATTGATCACAAAGCATTTGGTAGATGTGAAGTCTACCATATTACCTCTATCACAAAATTTTGATACAGTTAGTAGAATGTACTTCAGTCCATCTATCAAGTAGACATTCTCAATAGAGTGAGAATTAGTCTTACCTACCTTTCCAACACCCCAATATCTCATCTTTCTTCCCATTTCCAAAGGAGACATTACCTCCTTTGAGGTTCTCAAGTGAAAGGAACTGGTTCTTGTTACCTGTCATGTGCTTTGAGAAGCCACTATCCATGTACCATATCTGGCTGCTCTCCTTCACTTGGAGCTCAGTTTCCTCATCAAATTCTTCAATGGCCATATGCTTGTTCATCCCCATCTTCATCATCTCAGCTTTCATCTGAACTTTCTCCTAAAGCAGCGACCATAGCCTTGGTTGATCCTTTTTTATTGGGTTGAACCTATTACTTCTTCTGATCCTTCGTTCATCTCTTTCCTTCTTCCATTCAATTTCCCATTGAGGGAAATTCTTGATGTGGTTATCAGTCTTACCACACATGTAGTATCCTTTATTGGTTTGCTTTTCAGGAACCTTTGGCTTGTTGTAGCTTCCACTTCTTGAGGACCCTTTCCTCTCCTTAGGTACTTCTTGAGATCCTTTGTGATCATAGCCACTTCATCATCTTCTAGATCAGAACCTTCAATGATTCTTAGTGACAAGCTCTTTTCCTTCTTAGGTACATCCATCTTCATGGTTTGCCTCTTAAGTTCATAAGCAGTAAGATTTCTAATTAACCCATCCAGTTTTAGGGCGATAATGTTCTTTGATTCCTGAATGGCTGTGATTTTGCTCTCCCAAGTAGCTGGAAAAACCCTTGTCCAGATCTTCTCAATTCTATCTTCTTCGTGAATAATCTTTCCAAGAGTCTTTAGTTCATTTGTCAATGTAGTGAACCTTGTGTACATCTCTTGAATGGTTTTCTCTTCCCTCATGGTGAAGTTCTCATATTGAGAATATAGTAGAGTTACTCTGGACCTCTTCACTTGAGGTGTTCTTTCATGGGCCACTTGCAGAGTGTCCCAAATTTTCTTACCAGTGGTACAACTTTAGATTCTACTGTACTCATCTGGACCAAGTCCACAAACAAGCCATTTATTAGCTTTGGCATTCTTCTCCCATTTCCTTAGATCATCAGCAGTGCAGTCAGCTCTTGTCTTTGGCACCTCTACTCCTCAGTATTTTTCTTCACGGTAGCTAGAGGATCATCAATGACAATGTCCCATGGCTCATAGTCCTCTCCTATAATGTGATCTCTGATCCTGTTTTCCACTAAGAGTAGTATTGTCCATTGAAGAGTGGTGGCCTAGCAGTAGATTATCCTTCCAGTTTCCAGGTGGTGCACTCATCTTGATCTTCTCTTAAGGTGTTAGCCTCTTCAAGGATAACCCGCTCTGATACCAATTGATGTTTTAACTTCAATGCTACACAAGAGGGGGGGATTTGTGTGGTATCCAATTTTTCTCGTGCATTGATTATAGAAGAACATGGTTCTTCTAAGTGTTCATTAACCTACTGTTATTGAAATAGTAAATGCAAAAAGTAAAGAACACAAGGAATTTTATGTGGAAAATACCAAGCTCAAAAGGTGAAAGAATCACGACCTACTACTCAGTAGGACTTTCCCCAACACTTCACTAAATCACTGAGCCAAAACAGCATTTACAAAATATTTTGTAAACCTAAGGATTAACTCTAATCCCGTTGTGGCAACCAACCTCTAACTTGAATACTAAATGTACCTATTACAACTGCTTCTAGATAAATTTGAAAGGTACAATATAAAAAAACCTACTACAATTGAATTAGAATAAAAGACAGACACTTGGAACTGTTTCTTCTATCTGGTTCATGTAGCTTCAGGTTCGTACACTTGAATCACACAAGAATTTCCTGCAAAATGCCTTGCTATTTTGCTCTCAACTCACGTTTAACTTCAGCTTTTTGTGCGTACCTGTAAAATGAGAACAACCTGCGATTTATAGAGTTAATAGAATAGAAAACAACTAGAGTTGTAATGCAACTCTTCCTTGGTGGAAGAGTTCTAGTTAACTTCAACCTCTAACTCCTTCCTTATCTTGGATTATGTTCTTTTTGAGTAAGGAGTCATTCTCTTTATCAATTATGCAATCTTTTCGATCAGGAGATATCAAATTTATCAAGTTAAGCTTATATCCTTCACATGCATCCCTTATGCTAGAATCTGCCTGTGTCTGTGTACACAGGGGATGGACCTAGTTCATGCCTGAGCCAGGGCCAGCCGAAGGGTAAAGCTACTAAAGCCATTGCCTTAGCCCCCCCAAAACTAAAGGGCCCCAAAAATATTACTAGGAGTTTACTGTATTATTACGCATAACATATACTTAATTTTATATAATAATTATTAAAGAGATTTCAAGTTTTAAGAATTTATTTATTTTGTTGAGGTTATAAAGACGAGTTAGAAAATAACAATAATTTTTTTTCTTTTAGTAGTTAGCGTATTTTGTCTTCCTCGTCAGTTTTAATTTTTCCTCCTCTAAGTTTATTCATTTCTTTTCATATTTTTGACTATTTTATTTTCTGACTTTAACTCACGGTCTCTCACTTGACTACTTTATTTAGTCATAGTTTGATGGATCAATAGATTAGAAAGTAAATTTTTTGTATCTTATTATTATACGAATTTTACGAAATAAATTTAAGAGGCCTCTTAATATAGCTTCGCTTTAGGCCACTAAATTCGTCAAGCCGCATGTTGCCTGAGCTTCGTATGTCAATCTTCAAAACAAATAAGACTTCACTTGAACCAACAATTGAGTTACAGGACATTCAAACAACATCGGCTCGTTGTCCAAACAACAAGATTACAACTGGAAACCAACGAACAGGAGAACTCGACGAGCCTCAAACCATGAACAAAACCGACAAATGATATCTCGATGGAATTAGACTATACTACTTTGACTCGCCGGAAACTCGACCTCGAATTTAAAGAAAAGTGAGAGAGAATGACCTGTTTTGCCGACTAATTTTGGCTGAAATTTGGACTGCTTTCTCTGGTGGACTCGGCTGATTTTTGTGATGGTTTTTGACGCATTTGATTGCTGGTTTTTGGGTGTTTAATGGTTGAAGTTGTAGGTGGGTGTTAATGGAGGTTTGGTGCATTTTTTGCTTGGGGAAAAAGGAGGTACTGCATTTTTTATTCTCTATGATTTCTTTTTCCTTTCCTCTCTCGCCGGGAAATGATGAAAATGGTCCTTAATATATAGGGGTTGGACTATTTTGGTCCTTAATATATATCGCTTGACAGAAATAATCCTTAAAGTATATAAAATTTGATCTTTTGGTTTTAAACCCTAAAGCTGACCTTAAAATTCAAAAGCTCAGTTAAACTAAACCTAGATTTCTAAAAAGTGAAGCAACCCCTTTCCCTCATCTCTCTCTTAGAACGTTCTTAGACATCATCCTCCATTTTCTCCCTGAAAAGAATCACCAGCAACATATTCTTTCATGGAAAACAACACACTCAATTCTTGTCTCTCCCTGAAGAACATTTCCAGCAGCTCCGATTAATAAAAAAAAAAGCACTCATTAAAACAGGTGCAAAAAGTACTCCTTTATAATTAATTTTGGTCTTCATGATTTGAGATAGTTTCCTTCTCCAATCAAGAGCTTAGCAGATAGAGAAGTGACTCGTGATGAAAAAATTTCAGAAGCTCGAACTGAAAATATTCTTTGCAGTAGTGGAAATAGAGATCAAACTAGAGAGGAGAGCAAACTTAATTACAAGTAACTTGTAGAGTACAACTTTTCTGATCTCTCTTTCCTCCTCTCTTGTTTCACATTCTACCCATAATTTTTATCTTTTATTATTGATTTAAGCCTACAATTCATTGTTCTATCCCTTTTAAAGGAGTAATATAGTTTCCCCCTTTCTGTTCATTTCATTGTTCAAATACTAGGGTGGAAACTAAGCCGATAGAAGTGAAAAATAGACTACTTGAGTTACTTTTTTATACTAATGAGATATTTTAGAGAGAAAACAAAAAGTAAGGGAATTGTGGAAGAAATGGCCAACGAGAAAGAAGATGAGGGAGAAGGGGCATGCCGTCTACAAGACTTCACTTTTAAGGAATCAAGGTTAAATTTAACAGAATTTTTATTTGAACCGTTAGGTTTTTGGGTTTAAGACCAAACTGAACATATTTTCATATACAGTAAGGACTATTTCTATCAAGTGATATATATCAAGGACCCAAATTGTCCAACCCCTATACATTAAGGACCATTTTGATCATTTCCTTCCTCTCTCGCCCAATCTATTTTTCTTCTCTTTTTTTTTTTTTTTTTTTTATGTGTTGTTCTATACTACTCCATATAGGAGTGAGGGAGTAAAATGAGCATCTGAGGCTAGGGGTGTACATGAGGCGGTTTGGTTCGGTTTTTTATTAAACCAAAATCAAACCAATTATGTCGGTTTCGGTTTTTTTCGGTTTTTCGATTTTTTTCTTTTCGGTTTTCCTTTTTAGTTATATTATTCTTGAAAAAGAGATCAAATAATCATCAATTATCCTCATGATCACTATTTTTCTTAATAATATATGAGGAATACCAATTATTCGTATAAATAATAATTCCAAGACCTTCCATAATAGAAAATGACAACAAACATGCGACAAAGGAAAGCACTGTAAACTTGATAAACCTCAACACTAAAAAAATCACCAATTATGTGAGCAAAATGACAAGCATGAAGCTCGTGTGATGTGGGGGAATGGTTTCCAATATTTGGGGTTCTTTGATTTTGGAATTGGAACATAGGGAAGATATGGAATAATCTATTTTATTGTTTTTTGTCTTGTTGGATTTTAGTTTGGGTTTGATATTTAGGTTATGTAGATAGAATCTACTTAGTGGATAGTGAATTTACAAGCCCACAAATAAATAATATCTCAATACATTGAAAACTATAAAATAGTTTAGAAAATACTTACAAATTAGATTTTAATGATTATTTTCTATGTATAAAATTTCTAAAATTTATTTATATATAACGTCGATTTGGTTTAGATTCGGTTTGACTTATTTTTTGTTAATGCCAAACCAAATCAAAAGCGAATGGTTTTTTATTTTCCAACACCAAACCAACCAAACCAAACCACAAGTCGATTTTTTTCTTCGGTTTGACTTGGTTCGTCGGTTCGGTTTGGTTTGATGGTTTGGCTTGTACACCCCTATTTGAGGCAACTTCCTGGAAGATGCCTAAATGGAGAAAATGCTAATTTAAAAAAAAAGTAAAAAGAATAAAAAAATGTTGGAAGATGGTCACGTGGGAGTTGGCCAAAAATGAGTGAATTGTGAGGCGCTCCAAAGTGCGTGCATGTGAGAAGCTACCAAGAAAAGTGAAAATTTGTTAGGAAGAATCTTTTACAAGTGGTCAAATGGGATTGGAATTTTTTTTTTGTAATATTTTCTTTTCTTGATAATAAATAAGCAAATTAAAATCTACTCTGACTAAATAAAAAATAACAAGGTGAAATTACTACATAGTCAATATTTATTTGTTAAAAGCCTCTAAACCTAAAATTCGTGCTCAACTATATTGTTCAAAACTTTTCTTTTTTGGGGAACGAAGATAAAACTTATACTAAAAATGTGACTCTTTTTTATCATTTTTAATTTTCTTAAATAAAACATATATAAGGGTGACAAAGCTAAAATACCATAAACTTAAAAACTATTTAACTACTAAAAAGTGGTGAAAAAATTTTAATATGGTCAAAGATTAGGTGCTCACAATTAGGGTTGTAGGTTAGAAAGTAATTGAGGTTAGTATGATAGGATTTTGTCTGCTAGTGGTTAATGTTGTGTTCATACTATTCTTTCATTTTTCATATTGACGGGCATATTTACTGGTTATTGTTTTTGCTTTTCATCTATTTTCTGATTCTTATGATGCTGTTACTATTTCTGTGGTTTCTGTTGATGGTACTGATATCTCTTTTTCTTCTTCTTGAGCCAAGAGTCTATCGAAAATAACTTCTCGACTCCCTCGGGATAGGGGTAAGATCTATGTACATACTATCCTCCCCATACCCCATTTGTAGGATTTTACTGGTTCGTTATTATTTTTGCTTAGTCCCAAAAGGAATTGTAAGGTAAGCTCTAGTCCTCATCTGTTCGTTTTTACTAATACAACACCACCTAGATATGCATCTCGGTAAACATCACTACTAAGAAAATCAAAAAGCGATCGCATATTATCAATTTTTCAAAGTACATCTCAATTCTCAAATACGTAAACATGGCATAGCATAGTGAAAATCATGCTTGTTAGTTTAATAATTTGACGAAATGGTAGTCTATATTTAAAAGTAAACTAGAAGTTCATTTATCTTCTTGTATTTTTCATTAAAAAGGATGTAATAATTTAAGAGGGAGAACGACTTTCTTTGGGACAAAGAATAATCACTTTAATTTCAACGCCATACCGCACAATTTTGAACTTGCATTATGACGAATACCTTTGTAATATGAATAATACTATTAGTAAGTCTCCAAGTACAATCCAAAAATAGGTTTCTCAAAATATAGTACTCCCTCCATTTCAATTTATGTGAACCTATTTCCTTTTTAGTCCGTGCCAAAAAGAATTACTCATTTCCTTATTTGGAAACAATTTACCTTTATGCAAGTATTTATAGCCACACAAAATAAAGGTGCCTCATTTTACACCACAAGATCAAAAGTCTTCTCTCTTTTCTTAAACTCCGTGCCCAGTCAAATGGGTTCACATAAATTGAAACAGGGGGAGTACAAACATTCACAAACTAAAAACAAAATTTGAAACAAAAAAAGAAGAAGAAGAAAGTTCTCTAAAACCTGCAAATTAAGCTAGAATACAGGGTTTCTCTGCTTCAGCTTCTTCCATTCCAGCCATTGTGTCATATAATGGTCTATTTAAGGTTTCAGGCAAGTACATTACAAGTAACCCTCCAGCTATTCCACATGCTCCAAACACTGCAAATGGTACGCCACCCCCTAAAACAACCACAAGGGGTGCCAAAATTGCCCCCATTTGCGAAGCCTGCGTTGCACATCCTAATGCTGCATTTCTCACCACAGTTGGAAACAACTCCATGGAATACACAAACAACAAATTGTAAGTTCCAGCCATACCAAATATCCCTAAAACTCCACACACCATTCGAACAATTTTCCATGTTCCGTAACCTTTCATCAAGCTTCCTGCCAAGCAAAAAGCTCCACTGAACCACATTGTCCATATTGCTAACGGCTTTCTACCGAGCCTGTCCAAAACTAATGCGGTTATAAGATAGGCAGGCATTTCAGCCACTGCGTTAAGGGCAACGTTGAGGTAGAGATTGGTCCCAAGGTTGACAGCATTCAAACTTAACCCATAATAAACCACGGAACAAAAGAAGTTAATAGCCACAGCTAAGAATAACCGAAACCGCGTTAGAGGAAACCTTAGTACATCTAAAAGTGATCCATTTAACGCTTCTTTGGTATCGGGTTCCAGCTTTGATTCGGATTGAGAATGAGGAGCATCTTCATTGTTCACTTCACTGTCGAGTGCAAGAAGAACGCCATCAGGAAGGTATTTGCCATTTGATATGGCGATTTTGTGCATGATCTTCATGGCTTCATCTACTTTTCCTCTAACGAGGCACCAGCGAGGTGACTCGTGGAGGAAAGGAAGTATGAGGATAACGAATAAAACAGATGGGACGGAAGAAGCAATGTAAAGAGAGCGCCACGACTGGAAGAAATAAGCAATGGCAGAGAGAGCGGCTATCCCAGTAGAGAAAAAATAGAATGTGGACATTCCAGCTACGCCGCGCCAGGACTGCCCAACGGGTTCAGTGGCTAAGACAAAAGAACAAAGGCCAGTGCCTCCGGTGCTGAAACCGGAAAGAAAGCGGAATAAGGTATAGGTCCAGTAGTCCGAAGAGAATGCTGTTATACATCCAAAGATGGCGTTTAAGATGCAAACAATAGTGAGGGAGCCTTTTCTTCCTAATTTGGAGTCTGAGAGATGTCCAAATACTCCAGCACCTGAAAACCATTAATTTAAAAGTGTTATTCAAATTTTGTGATATCAAGTACCACCATCATCTCCAAGACAAAGTGAGAATATCTTGTTCATTTTCCCATTAAAATTTTCAAACTCTGAGCAAATTGTAAGCACAGCAAAGTAATTACCAATCTACATTCTCTATTGTGCCACATTGAAAGATCTTTAACAGAGAAGTTAATTTTACAAGTTAAAGGGAGTTACCCCTTCCGTTATTTGTTCGACCGAATAAAACATTAGGATTTTAGAACATGCCAAAAATAATTCCAAACTTGAGATATTAAACACAAGATAATATTTCTATTAAACTATATTGATATATATAATTACCTAATAAAGTAATTTTTGTTAAAAAAAAAGGTGACATAAAATAGCATATAAAGATCAATTTCTTTTGGCGAACATGGGTAGCATAAACTTCTTAGGTAACGTCCTTAGGAACTGACAATCTATTATTAAGGAGTAGCACGAGTAATACTTTTGAAGGAAGATGGTATTTGGTGCTGCATCATACTACAATTCTTTAAGTGGTGAGACGTTAATCTAACACGTGTCATATGCATGCAAAAATAAACAACGTGTCATAATTAGTGACAAATAAGCTTCATAAATGTCAAAAGAAGTAGCTCCTCCTTATGATAAGGGTGCTCTGGGTCCCACCCAGTATAACAACATTTGCTCGTACTCCGTATTCCAATTATTGCAAGATGCTGGCCAACAGAAACTACACAATATTAACCTATATTTGTCCATATCCTACTTGCTATTCCAAATATAATAAACAAATAAAGAACTAGATCCACCTCTCCATATGTTCCCAAGTTTCCTTCTTTGTTTTGCTTTTATTTTAGGTGAATTTGTTGGAATTATTCATAATGCAAAGACAAATTTTTTTTCTTGAAATTTCATTTACAACCAATAGCCATGAGTTTTTTATTTATTTCCAAGTAACCTCTTGCATGAAGCCTTAAAGCCAAGTGTTGAATGACTTGGGCTAACATATGTCTTCATGCATGAAAGACAAGATACACTTGTCAATATTGGAGCCAAATATCTTCATGCGTGGAAGACAAGATACACTTGTCAATATTGGAGCCAAGTGAACTAATATAATGGGACAAGTGTCAAAAGTCTCTCGACACTTGTCATACATGCAACCTCCTTAATTTCCTATAAATAGGTTATGAATTAGCCATCATAATCACGCAATTCTTAACCAAGAATACATCTAGCTAATCATTCCTTTCTTCCTAGTCTTCTTTGTGAATTATCCAACACATAAAATACCTTCATCTTCTCTTCTTCCCGGACAACTGTTTTGTGCAAATTCTAAACTTCCAGTCATGAGTGCACATGTTTGGAGGTGCTGTGGAGCCTTGGGGAGCGACCGGCCTTAACGATTTGCACCCAGTCGGGCCGAAATCGCTTTCAAGGCAGTGGCTTGCTACGACACAGTATTTTTGATAAGTTTCTTCTTTCCGTCTTGTTCTTAATCAATATTATCTACTCATTTTCCTTACAATTTGAAAGCGATTTTGCATATAATATTGACTAATGGCCACCACTTTGAAGAAAACACTTCCTGATCTCTCAAAGCTTGAGCCTTTAGATGGAAATAATTTTAATCTTTGGTCCCAGAAACTTTTAATTTTCTTTGAACAATTAGAAGTTTGATTATGTTTTGGTTAACGATCCTCCTGCTGATACTGTTGCTAATAGTTCTAATGCTGCTAATATTGATGTTGTTGATGATGCTGCTAAGAAGAAATTTGAAAAGGATAATAAAACAATAAGAGGGCATCTGCTTAACCATATGACTAACCCTCTCTTTGATTTGTTTATAAATTATAAATCTGCTAAAGTTATATGGGATAGTTTGGAGAAGAAATATGGCGCTGATGATGCAGGAAAAAAGAAGTATGTCGTTGGAAAGTGGATCAAGTTTCAGATGGTTGATGATAAGCTAATCATGGAACAGGTTCACGAGTATGAGAACTTAACTGCTGATGTTTTGAACGAAGGCATGGAGATATGTGAGATTCTTCAAGCTATGTTTTGCTTGAAAAGTGTCCACCTTCCTGGAGTGATTACAGGAATCAACTAAAACACAAGAAGAAAAACTTAACTCTTCAAGAACTAATCAGTCACATGAGGACTGAGGAAGCAAACCGTCTCAAAGATGAGGAGTCTGAACGACTTAAGGATAAGATGAAATCTCTCTCTCTTAATTATTCTAAATCTAACCTTGTGGAATCTTCTAGTCCTTTTGTGAAAGACATGTTTAAAGGAAAACAGAAGAAAGGCCAGAAGAAAGGACATGTGAAGAAGAAGAATTACTTCAATAAGCCGGAGGGCCATATTCAAAAGTCGAAAGGACCTTGCTATGTCTGCGTCAAAATTGGTCACAAGGCTTTTCAGTGCAACCAGAGACAAGGACAAAGCTCAAATAATAGAGGAAAAGCTCCAGTCCAAGCCAACCTTACTGAGGGTGGTGATGTCATTGCTGTTGTAGTTGTTGAGGCAAACATGGTGGCTAACAAGACTGACTGGATACTGGACACAGGCGCTTCAAGGCATCTTTGCGCCAACAAAGAGCTGTTTCACGACTTTGAGGAATCTGTTGATGGCGAGTGTGTCTACATGGGTAACTCCACTACAGCTGGAATTATGGGTAAAGGAAAAATTCTCCTTAAGCTAACTTCTAAAAAAACCTTAGCCTTGAACAATGTTCTGTATGTACCCTCCCTTCGTAGAAACTTAGTTTCTGGTGCGCTTCTCAACAAAGCAGGTCTTAAACTTATTTTTGAATATGATAAAGTTATTATTTCTCGTGGGGGAGACTTTGTTGGGAAAGGTTACCTTAGTGGGGATTTATTTGTACTAAACATAGCTCAAGAGATTACTAATAATGCTAGTACTTTCAATTTTGCTTATATTGCCGAGTCTATTGATTTGTGGCATGCTAGACTATGGCATGTTAATATTGCTTCTATTAAAAGACTTAGAAAAATAGAATTAATTCCTGCAGTTAATGTTGATAATTTTTTTAAGTGTCCTGTTTGTGTAGAAGCAAAACATACCAAAAGGCCTTTTAAGAATGTAACTAGTAGAAAAACAGAATTGCTTGAACTAGTACATTCAGACTTAGCAGATTTCAAAAACACTGTTAGTAAAGGTGGAAAGAAATACTACATCACCTTTGTATATGACTTTTCTAGATACACTAAGGTATATCTTCTTAAGTCAAAAGATGAAGCTGAAAGCATGTTTTTAAAATACAAGGCAGAAGTAGAGAATCAATTAGATAGAAAAATCAATAGACTTAGGTCTGACAGGGTGGTGAATATAGTACTAATACTCTAGAAGCCTTTTATGAGGAAAATGGTATTATACATGAGATTAGTTCTCCCTATACTCCCCAACAAAATGGTGTAGCCGAACGGAAAAATAGAACCCTTAAGGAAATGATGAATTCTATGCTTTTGATTTCGGGTTTATCTGATAATATGTGGGGGGGAAGTTATTTTATCTGCATGCTATGTTCTTAATAAAGTCCCTCATAAGAAGTTAGATAAAACTCCATATGAGTTATGAAAAGGATTTGCCCCTAACTTAAATTTTTTTAAAGTGTGGGGGTGTTTGGCTAAGGTTGGTCTACCTGATTTTAAACAAGTAACTGTTGGACCCAAGACTTTTAATGCTATTTTCGTTGGCTATGCTCAAAACAGTGCCACATATAGATTTATGTCTTTGAATGATAATTCTATTTGTGAATCTAGAGATGCAGAATTTTTTGAGCATGTTTTTCTAATGAAAAATAATGTGTCTAATAATGCTTCTACATCTATGCATGTTAATTCTTATATTGTGCCTTCTTCTAGTGTTACGGCTAATGAGCATGAAAATAAACTTAGAAGAAGCAAGAGGCATAGAATTGAATCTAGCTTTGGTCCTGACTTTATCACTACTTTCTTGACTGAAAATATTGATCTTGATGTTTTCAGTGATGAATTAGTGTCAATATATTTAATAGAAGAAGACCCTAAGACATACAGTGAAGCAATGAAGTCAATAGATGCTTGTTTTTGGAAAGAGGCCTTTAAAAGTGAATTAGATTTTATAGTTTCCAATCATACTTGGGACTTGTCTGATTTGCCTAAAGGTTGTAAACCCATAAGTAGCAAGTGGATATTTAAGAAGAAATTGAGACCTGACGGTACAATTGAGAAATATAAGGCCATACTTGTTATTAGGGGTTTTAATCAAAAGAAAGACATTGATTATTTTGACAATTATTCTCCTGTGACTAAGATAGCAACTATTAGAACTCTTGTTGCTGTAGCCGCTATTCATAGTTTAGTAATACATCAAATGGATGTTAAAACGGCTTTCCTAAATGGTGATTTAGAGGAAGAGATCTATATGACTCAACCTGAGGGATTTATGATCCAAGGACAGGAGAATAAAGTATGCAAATTGAGAAAGTCTTTGTATGGTCTAAAGCAGACACCTAAGCAATGGTATGAAAAGTTTAATAACACATTAGTGGATAATGGTTTTGTTGTTAATGCATCTGATACTTGTGTTTATTCCAAGATGATAGGATCAGACTGTGTTATTATATGTTTGTATGTGGATGACATGTTAATCTTTGGCCCTAATGTGAATGTTGTTAATGAGACTAAGAATTTTTTGTCTTCTAAATTTGAAATGAAAGATCTTGGAGAAGCAGATGTGATTTTAAGGGTTAAAATCAAAAGAACTTCTAATGATTTTTCATTGTCTCAGTCTCATTATATTCAGAAAATATTGAAAAGGTTTAATTGTTTTGATGTAGCACTTGTGAGGACTCCTTATGATCCTAGCATACACTTGAAAAAGAATAAGGAATCTAGTATTTCTGAAACTGAGTATGGTAAAATAATTGGTAGTGTAATATTTTTCATGAATTATACACGACCTGATATTGCTTATGCTGTTAGTAGATTGAGTAGATATACTCACAACCCTAGTAGTGAACACTGGAATGCTCTTCATCGCTTGTTAAGATATTTGAGGGGTACTATGGATTGGTGTTTGCATTTTAATAAATTTTCCGCTGTTTTAGAAGGATTTTGTGATGCAAACTGGGTTACTAACAATGATGAAGTTAGCTCCACTAGTAGTTATGTGTTCACTTTGGGTGCATGTGCTATTTCATGGAAGTCTTCAAAACAGACTTGTATAGTACGATCTACTATGGGGTCTGAATTCATTGCTCTTGAGTTGGCAGGGCAAGAAGCCGAGTGGTTGAGAAACTTATTGGCAGACGTGCCTTTGTGGGGGAGACAAGCTTCACCAGTTTCTCTACATTGTGACTCACAGGCAGCAATTGGAATTGCCAAAATAGTGTGTACAATGGAAAAAAAAGACATATCCGCATTAGGCATGGTGCGGTAAAACAGTTGTTGAAACATGGTGTTATTTTCTTGGAATATGTAAGATCCGAAAGAAATTTGGCGGATCCTTTAACCAAGGGTTTGGCAAGGAGAGTTATCCTTGAAACGTCGAGAGGATGGGGTTAAAGCCCATGTATTGAGGAAGTATGGTGGATACCCGTTTGTGGTCAAACGAAGCCATATGAGACCTCAATATGCACTACATTTCCTATCCCTATGGCGTGTGGTAGTGCTTTATAAGGTTGAGCTTATTGTGCTCTTAATGATTCCATAGCCTTGACGTAGTCTATGTGTAGAAAGACTTGATGGAATCACCTACGTGAGTGTAAAGGTGTGGTCGCCTTTTATGAAAGACTTGGAATGTCTTTCTAGAGCACTCATGAGACCCAAGGTATGTGCATGACCATAAAAGCACTTTGTTAGTATCGCAGAGTTTGCACAAAATTAAGGATATAGTATGTGTTGTGGGGGTCTGAATTAATGTCCATCCGGTTCAAGAGTACTTCACTTTGTGGATGTTAGTTGTTGCCTCATTTCACTACGTGTCAATTCAAGTCGAAATATATTGACACTTGTGTACATGTTCCTTCTTTTTCCCAAAATAGTTCTATTTTTGTCTTTGCATTAGTGGGGTGCAAAGTCAAAAATTTCTTTTTGAAATTCCATTTACAACCAATAGCCATGAGTTTTTTATTTATTTCCAAGTGGCCTCTTGCATGAAGCCTTAAAGCCAAGTGTTGAATGACTTGGGCAAATGGCTATGCAAATCTACCATATGTCTTCATGCATGGAAGACAAGATACACTTGTCAATATTGGAGCCAAGTGGACTAACATAATGGGACAAGTGTCAAAAGCCTCTCGACATTTGTCATACATGCAACCTCCTTAATTTCCTATAAATAGGTTATGAATTAGCCATCATAATCACTCAATTCTTAACCAAGAATACATCTAGCTAATCATTCCTTTCTTCCTAGTCTTCTTTGTGAATTATCCAACACATAAAATACCTTCATCTTCTCTTCTTTCCGGGTAACTGTTTTCTGCAAATTCTAAACTTCCAGCCACAAGTGCACGTGTTTGGAGGTGCTGTGGAACCTTGGGGAGCCACCGGCCTTAACGATTTGCACCTAGTCGGGCTGAAATCGCTTTCAAGGCAGTGGCTTGCGGCCACGACAAGTATTTTTTATAAGTTTCTTCTTTCCGTCTTGTTCTTAGTCAATAATATCTACTCATTTTCCTTACATAGTTATCGAAAATAAAGCAGACTTTTCCAATTTCCAATAGTACACAAGGGAGACTGGAATATCCGAATCGCCGTAGCATATTCTCAACTTTCAATTTAGGCGGGTGAGTGGAAAGTAAGAATAGGGGTTTTCTAATACAGGCCTAAAAGTATATACCATTTTATATTTTATTTGGATAAGAATTAAAAGGTGGCATAAACCCAGAAAGCAATAAGACAAATACATATAAGAGACTCCTATAGAGTTATGAAACAATAAGAACCTAAGTCATAAGGAGGTTGAGCAAGGAATTGAACATCAAGGCCCAGTTCAAAGAGTAATTCAAGTGAGACGAAAAATTTGATTGACATGAGAGACCAATAATTAATCAAATAAATTCATGAGTTTGAACAATTCCATCCCCCGATTTTTTTTTTCTTAACTAGCACCGAAAAACAGGTTAGGTTCAACGAGACGTTCTTATCTTTTATTCTAGTCTTTAGTCTGAGATGTCGTCTATCTTCGTCGCTTGTGTCCCATTCAATTAAGATTGATATATTTGACGTTAATTAATCATTAACAATTCGTGATCAAACAAATTTCGACGCAATCTTTTCCTACTTATATTATTTATTATTAAAAAAGAAAAGAACAAAAAGCAAAGAAGAAGGATGTGGTGTTGTCCACTTTGTACAAAGTGATAAAGAAACAACAAAATTTTTAGGATAGAGATGCTTGTGGTGAATAGGGACGTTTCAGCCAACGAAAATAAAAGTCACCTCTGTGAAAGGTGCACGCGTACTAGTCTCTAAAGATTATATAAAGTGGCTACGCCTGGATAATACATGGAAGAGGCATATACAATTAGACTATCTCTGTAACACTATTTTTATATAATAATTATTCACTATAAAAATAATTTCTCGGAACCGATTCTTACGTTATGTTATATTCCCTCCGTTTCAATTTATGTGAACCTATTTCCTTTTTATTCAGTGCCAAAAAAATAACATCTTTCCTATTTGGAAACAATTTACCTTTATGCAATGATTTATAGTCACACAAAATATATGTGCTTCATTTTACACCACAAGTTCAAAAGTCTTCTCTTTTTTCTTAAACTTCGTGCCCAGTCAAACGGATTCACGTTTCAATAGGAGTAATATATATTTTCTATAACAATACTTCACTATTTTATAAATTTTTTTTGAAATAAACGAGATTGTTATAGGAATAATTTGATTGTACTAAGAAACATTGTCCACAAGTTGAACGACATATGTTTTCCGAGTTAAACTTTTACTTACGGATAATGTTAAAGATATATTTATTTAACTTATCGTGGCAAATATTTGTGTTATTTACTTGTCTTATTTTTAATCTCATCTATTATGAACAGTTGTTTAATATATCTTCGTACTTATCAAATAATCTAATAGTATAAAAAATTATCACTATAAATGTTTATAAACTAGTATTTGATAAACAATACAGGATAAGAATTAGGTCTATATATACATTACTTTCTTTAGATCCTATTTATGGAACATTTGTTGTTAACTGCCCCCACGTGTTTTTTCACTAACTATCAAGGCAATTTCAGAATATTGTATTGAAGACCCCAACTTAGTTGAAACTCACATACTACTGCTACTACTTAGGACGAAACTTTACATATAAACCACTCCATCCAAAAAACACTCAGCTAATGACTTCTACACCTATTAACAAATGTACCTCATGACTCATGAGCTAAGGTTTTAAAAGATGGAAAGATGGTGTTATGCTGTTGTACGCGCAAAAGGTCACAAGGAAAAGCATTAATTTATGTTTAACCTCCTTCATTGGTGAAAAAGAAAAAGAAAAAATGAAAAGGAAAACCCTCCTTCATTCAAAATAATTTAACACACTAATTTCTATATTTCTTCTTAATTCAGAAAAAATCGGAAAAGAAAAAGGATAAGGATTATACCGATCATGCAGCCAGCGAAAAATAAGGCTTGGACAAGTCCAACTCTGTATTTCTGTCCACATATCAATCCAAACTCCGATACCGTAGAACTTCCAATTCCACCGAACCATTCCCAAGACCCTGGCTCAAGCTCGCACACACTTTTAGCCGTTGAACCGCACCCACGGCTCTTCGTACACCGCCACCCTGGTTCACGATCCGAAAAAATCATGACCATTGTGTGAATCCCTTCCAGCGCCCAAGCCAAGCTCGTTAGCACGAAATGTCTCAATTGCCACCACCCGAATTCTCCGCAGTATTTTTCCAACATTTGATCCATCGTTACTTTCTTCGGTTTTGAATATCCGTCCGCCGCCGGCGGGATGAGGGGTAACCGGAGGTCACCACCATCTTGTTGATTTGTTGATAAAGCTGATAATTTTGACATTTTTTGTTGATGATTTTTTTCTATTCTCGCCAGGGATTATCGATGAGGTTGGCGGCTATCTATACAGGATATTCTTCAGTTCCAGAGTTGGTGGTGGGAAACAATAAGAATATAATAGGAGCCCTCTTTTTTATTGTGTTGGAATAAACTTTGGATTTCGCAATTTATGACTATTAGATGTTTTGTGGAAAAAGTTGTATGTTTATTTTATTTTTATTTTTTAATTTAAGAACTCGCTTATCGAATTTTGGTTGATAACGATAGTTATTTTATTTAAAACAAACTAAATGCTTAGAGTCTGTTTGGCTTAGCTGATTTAGAGTAGCTAATAAATATTAGGTGTTGAAAAATACTTTTAAGTGCTGAAGCTAATTTAAAAAATAAACAGTTACGTGTTTAGATAAAAGTGTTTATATTAATAATAAGCAGCTCGAGAACTGGGTGTACGATGGGTTTTGTTTTAAAAAGAATTATTTTAGAGATAGAATAATAAATATTTGGTCAAACCTAAAGTGCTTATAAGCTGAAATTTGATAAGTTGGGGGAGACCAACTTATGATTTTTGGCTTATTTTTGGCTTATAAGCACTTAACTAATAAGCATTTTTTAATTTTACCAAATGCGTAGATAATTCAAAAAATGTTTATAAGCCATTTGACCAGCTTATAAGCTTCGCTAAACACCCTCTTACAAAAGAGATCTATATATAGGTTTAAAAAACAATACATTTGTTATATTGACCTATGTTTTAAAAGGAAGAATTAGGACTCGCCCGGGGCTCGCCCCGGTGCGGAACACTCGTAAAATGCCCATATACTTATGTGTGGGGCTTAGTTCCGTGAGACTTACGCCTTGACCATAAGCCCCGAACATGCCCAACGCCCAGCGTACTATGCTCGCGTAATATAACTTCATGCAACTGTACATAACTAACCTTGTAAATCCTTAAATTTTCTTGATAAATCGTTGATTATTCAAAATTACTTTTCTTAATTATAAATCATTAAATTGAGAGTATCTTATGTCATAATTAAAGTAAATATTATTGCACGTTATCCACTAAGACTGCTATGATAGTTAATTTTAAATAAAATTTTCATTTAAACAATATTTATTTATTAACTTTTGTTATGTCTTTACTATATAATAGTCCATAATTTTTTTTATAGTTTTTTTCTGAACATTATTTTTTTAAAGTTTATGAGATATAATACTTATTAATTTAATATCTCAGTATTAGCTAGTAACTATTTACAAATAATTAGTTATTATGGTATTGTATGGTGAATTATGTGTCACTTTGTGAACTTGTTGAAACTTAAGAATGAACGATGCTTGAGAATCATATTTAAATTGTGAATTATGTTTTTATATAAATTCTCTATCAAATACAAAGCATGTTAAATAAAAGGAGTATTTTAAGAAAAATATCAAATTATAATATCGAAATTCTTCAAGATTCATTACTCCTTAAAAGATACATATAAGATTTGTATCGAATACATTACTTTTGATGATTGAGCTGTAACGACGTTGCAGCTAATTTGCATATTATGATATATGACATACTTTTCGTATTACTCATAGTTGAATTATAATTTATAAATATTTTCAAATAGTTTATTTGTTATAATTTTGTGATTTTAATGTAATTTTTATAATTATTTTTTATTTTGTATTATCTTAAATTCTTGAAATTAGGAAAATTTAAAAATCCGTAGGACTTATGCCCCATGTCTCAGGGCTTACGTCTCGCCTTGTCACAGGTAAAATGCCTCACCTAACGCCCCCGCCTTTTAAAACATTGATATTGACCACTTTTTAATTGCGTTGCGTATGAAATGTGGCACTCTTGATCTTAACAAGTTGCTTTAATTTCATATTTACAATATATAAGTAGGCTTATAATTTAAAGAATCTAAAATTATAATATTTTTAATGTTTTAAAATCATGTTATATGCACAATTTCTTCAAAAAGCTTTTTATTTTAACAAAAGCCTTTTCAGAAAAACCTGCGCAAAATCACCTTGGATACGCATGTATCTTGCCATTGATTTAGGTAATTTGTTTGAATCTTTCATTTTATTGCAGACCTGATTCACATAAAATAGAAAACTACAAAATCACCTTGGATACGCATCTCACCGTTGATTTAGGTAACTTAGTTGAATCTTTCTTTTTATTGCAGAAGTGATTTATATGAAATAGAAAACTACTTTCTTTTAAGGCTAATAACGTATAGGCAAAGCAGGAAAACCATTAGTTCCTACTTCCTAGACTGAAGAAAAAACTAATAGTCCTGCCCGTGCGATGCGCGGTCAGTATAAAAAAATATTAATTAAATTAAATTATAATCGGACATGTTTGATCCTATTAGATTATATTGCTTTAATAAAATTCAATTGTAATTTTACTTGTCAATACGATATACCCAATAATGAAATCTCTATTAAACCAAAGGTACTTATATAGTTAGTGAATAACTTTTTTGTTCTATATATTTTTTATTATATTAACCAATATTTAATATTCGCTTTCTTTTTGTCATATATGAAAAGATTTATAATTTATTACTGTTGAACTATTTTTTTATTTTAAATTTTATTCTATTGTTCTTAATAATATTAGCTAAATTTTAATGAACAAAATCCCTGTTAAACTAATAGGATTTATACAGGGAGCGCATTGAATAACTTTTTTGTTATGTATTTTTTGTTTATTATATCATCTAATATTTAATATTATTACATTGCTAATAGAAA
>MU789535.1:1848-46811 GCA_026770625.1 Nicotiana glauca
TGCCATGTTCTTTTCTCCCGGGCATATGGCTACTCTTAGAGAAGAGATTCTATTATTTAAGAAAGAACCCAATGGAGCGCTATACGAGATTTGGGAGCAGTATAGGACAATGGTCAAAGAGTTCCCCAATAATGACATGACGGAGAATATGATTCAACAAACTTTCTATTGGGGGATTATTAAGACCAATCAATGTGTGGTGAATCAACTTGCTGCTGGGAATTTCATGACAATGATGTATGCGGAATCTTGTGAGATTTTAGATAAAATGGCAGAAACATCATCGGCATGGCAATCACGGGTAAATGTTCCACAAGGTGGTACAAACATGATTTACCTCCATAAAGAGTTTTATGATCATTGGCAAGCCGAGTTGAATACTACCATGAACCAACTCGCTAAGGCACAACTTCATAAAGTGCAAAATCCTAAGCAAGTCAATGCCATGGAAGGGGTGAATATGATGGTGAACGAAAGAAAAGGAAAGGGTCTGCAAGTGAAAAATCAAGTTGAGAATTATGTGCAAGAAGATAGTGGGTTTGACCAAGATGAATCTTACAGTGAACAAGAGGAGGAGGTGCAATATGTGAACAACTACCAAGGGCAAAGAAACAACTCTCAAGGCTAGAGTCAACAACAAGGGCGACCTCAAGGTAATTGGAATTCTAACAACCAAGGTAATTGAAGTGGTGGCAATAATCAAGGGAATTGGCATAGCAACAACAACCAACAAAATTGGAGTGGAAATAATCAAGGACATTGGGGAGGTAACAATCAAGGGGGGCGAAACAATAATCAAAGCAATCAGGAGGGGGGGGGGGGTCGGGTTTCCAAATGCCCCCGATGTATCAACAACCGAGCAACATGCCTCCTTATCCTTCCCATGGTCAATGTTCTTTCAATAATGAAATGGGGCATATTGAAAATATGTTCAAGCAAATGATAGAGAAGAATGCCGATTCTGATACCCAACTTGCTTCCCACAATATTAATCCGTAACTTGGAAGTTCAAATGGGGAAAATCTCTCAAGCTCTAAATACTCATCCTAAGGGGGTACTACCAAGTGACACGGTGATGAACCCAAAGGGTGGGAACTACACGGGGCATGCCATAGCTGTTACTACAAAGAGTGAAAAAGGTGGGAATGTACCCACTTCAAGAAAAAGGCAACTTGTGGATGAAGAGCAAGTAGTTCAAGAAGAGAAGATCCTGAACAATGTTGAGCAATCCAATGATGAGGTTCAGATTGATATTGATGATTATGTGGAAGAGACTCACGAGGAGGTGAACCCGTCTAGGGATCACATTATTGACAAACCGGAAATGGTAGTGCAAAAGGCTAAGGCACCATTGACTAAGCCTCCACATCCATACCCTCAAGGACTTGCAAAGCAAAATGGTGAAAAAAATTCAAGAAGTTTATCCAAACGATGAAGAGTCTCTCAATCAATGTACCATTAGTTGATGCCTTGGAGCAAATGCCCGACTATGCAAAGTTCATGAAGGATCTTGTGACAAAGAAGCGGTCAATGAATTTTGAACTATCAAAATGACTCATCAAGTAAGTGAAATTGTGCATTCAATGGCTCCCAAGTCGGAGGATCCCGATGCTTTCACAATTCCTTTTACCATTGGAAGTGCCGAGTTTGAAAAATCTCTTTGTGATATCGGGGAAAGTATCAATTTAATTCCCTATTTGGTTTGCAAGACATTAGGAATTAGGTGTCACGACCCAAACCAATGGGACACGATAGCCAACCGGTACCTTACTCAACCGAGCACCAACGTAACGTATCTTTTATATTATTCTATCATAGGTAAATGAACTGAATTAAAGCATGAGGGAATACAAACTTATATATATGAAGTACGGGCCTATAAGACCAAAATAACCACTCGTGTACTGAACATAGGCCGACAAGGCCATACAACCGTGTACATACATGACATATGTCTAATGTCTCTAAGAATACATAATTTTTATAAAGGCCGAGATAGAATCCCGCCATACCAAATAATACATGTCTAAATCATACTAACCAAAGAAGTAACTCCGAAGCAAATGGAGCGCACCAACATCTTTCGCTGAGCTGATAGCCTACTTGGAGGGCTCTCGACCTATCTATCGAGACTTGCAGGCATGAAATACAACATCCCCAAGCATAAGGGACATTAGTATTAATTATGTACTGAGTATGTAAGGCACATAAATTACTACATAACAGACATGGAAGAAATAAAGAGTAAATGACTCAACCTGTAAGTTTGGATAACTCTGTAAAAATAATTATAGTGTCATGCATATGAGTATGAATGTCATGTCGTGCATAGGTACATGTTTCATAACATCATCAGACCTTTGAAGGCATCCCATCATATCATCTAGGCCAATGTGAGCAAAATCATCAACGTATACCAGCTGATCAGGACATGATTCAATTCAGGTCCATTTTGATTGATTTATCATTTTTCGGATCTGATTGTAACAATGGAGAAGTAGGAAGACTTTGGTGATTCATAATAGAAGGACATATCTAGAATATCTATGTCCCAGGACATAAAATATGAATAATGAAAGATGAGCTCACATGAACGGAGTTGAGGCTCCTACATCCATAGCATGAGTAGTTAAAGCAAGTGAATGATTTGAAATTCGAGTTATTTCATAGAATAACAGTCGTATATATTGAGTTCATGGTGCATATATAACACCATAACCTTTCCCATATCCCATATATATGTATGTATGTATGTATATATGTATGTATATATACGCGTATATAACTCCATCTGGTCATGGGTCAATGTACATGTATAAATACATGAAATGCATAAGAAATACGTTAATGAAATCTCTCGGTATGTCATGAGACCATTATGCCTCTGATTAATATCATGAAATAAACTTTACCAACTTACATATTTTTGAGACCTATGAACAGATGATAGAATAATATGACACATAGGGAATCAAGAACATAAGCATCCCTAATATTTCTATGAATAGAGTCATTTATGGAAGTTGTGCATTTGCTCGTTTTATTTGTACCATATGAATCATGCCAAAAGAAATAAGGAATAGCCTTAACATACCCGGAGTAGGAAAAAACCCGTATGATATTCTTGGAAAAGGTTGCATCGCATTCCCTTAGAACCGCAAAAATTTATGTTGATACGGTTCTAACAATTCTCATTGGAATTGTTTGGTTGCAAGAACTTCATTGGAAGCTTTTTTTGATTGATTTTAGCTTCTATTCGTGATATATTTTGAATTAGGAAGAAATATATATGAGAACCAAACTTGTAGTATAGACTTTACACGTTAAAGTCTAGCTTCTGTTCTTGCAATTGTTTGGAATTAGGAAGAAGTTTATAACCAATGAAGACAACAAATCGAATATTAAGGTCTTGGTAGCTTGTACGTAATTCACCTTACTTTGAATATGTGCAAAGTCATTTAATCAAACATTCAAATGACACTAAAATGCCACCTTTCAATTTGTAACGTGAGTCATTTTCTTTGAATATGGGGCAACCACATCATGCTATTTAATACTTAGCAAATATATCAACAATTAATTAGCGTTATCCAGTAATTAACCAATTACTCGCATAATTAAGAATTATCTTAACTTACTTAAAATACTACTCACTTTTAACATACCATTACACCTTACTATCATGGTCATGTAGTACCTTGTATGGCACTAGTCCATAAGCATCGGGTATTAATGCACGGCCCGTATTTTATCCCTATATGCTAAGCTTGGACGAAAAATTTATTTTCTTTGACTTGCTTCCCCTCTCACCATCACGAATTTACTCATTATTTGTTTAAAATAGCATAATCCTTATAATCTCCTAATAATATTTTTCCCTAGACTAATGTCAATTACCTTACGATAAATTTAATGTACAATACTACAGGGTGTGACATATTCATAATTTAATACTGTGGGACGTAAACGTAATATTGCGGGGCTTAACATCATTCTCCCCTTTAGAATATTCGTCCTCGAATGTTGACTGATGCTCTTATCATTCTCATAACACATAGCTCTTGCGAATTCCTTAATACTCTTCTTGCCATTTAGGAAACTGTGCTTTGAATAAATTCAAAGGCTAAGGCATTCCCCCTTTGTGTCTCTTTCTCACACCATGACTTGTGGTCGGAATCTGTGGATATCTTCCATCGTGCATCCCGTGCGACGTTTTCCTTATATGTGCGCATATGCGACTATTCTCTTTAGCTTTTAGCCAATCTCTAGGCTTTACTTTTGTGAAACATATACAGAAATTGACGAGATGTCCCTCTAGCATATATAGGTGTACTGAAGTTCTTTGCTTGGTACTTTATCGAATTTACGAATATTGCTTTTTCCTTACCATTCATCTTAAGAATGTTTACCTAATCTTATCTCATACTCTATAACTTTTATCCATCCATTGTTGATTCACCTCAACGTTGATTTGCAATCCACTACAGATAACTTGAAACCTCTTAGGTAATACATTGTCGCTAAGGCTTACGTCTCGTCGAGGGATTTCTTAAGTGATTAGACTAATCCACCTAGGGCCGATACTATACTTCCATCACTGTATTTCGTAGTATCCTACTGTGATTCATCCTTTGGGGGTATTTAGTCCCTTATAATTCATGAAATCCTCTTTCCCCTTTCTTTTTTTCCCATTTCCAATCATTACTCAAGCAAATGCCCAAACGTTATCCTTTATTTATCACAATTACACCCTCATTCTGCTACCAGGGCAACATTTCATCTTTTCTAAATGTCATTAGTCTTAGACTTCTTTGAGTTCATTCAGGCTATACTGAGCCTTGTATAACTTAGATAAATCGTCACGTCTTCTTGTTTTTATGGGCTTAATCCCGAGTACTTATCCATCCTTGTCACCTTTTCACTCACCCTTTCTTATCCTTATTCTTGTCTTCCTAAAACCTGGTCGCTTTATCATACTTTAGCTTACAACCTTCCTTAACCCTGCTTGTACCATAAATTGCCTTGTTTTATTTTTAGAACATCAAGCGAGACATCACGTTGTCTCTAACTCCTTTTTACTTTCTTAACTAGATCTCTCGGTATTTAAAAATCATAGATTGGGAGATATGCCATTGACGATGCTACTATCATTCCTGGATACTGAGTATGGACAATTCACAACCTTCCACATTTGAGTATCATGTACGTTGTTCACCTTTACCTTACTTACCTTAAAAAATCTTGTATCATATCTTGTATCCCTTTCATGACCTTCCCTCCACATAGGTATAATTCACATCCATGACTTGAATATTTATTATAATACTTGCGCTTGTGGTGCATACACAATCCGATAGGAACTTCATACTGACTTCTTATGAGGCAGGTAGTCTTTAGTTTGCTTCATCGTAGAGCATTATAAAATATGGCTAATGTACTATCTCTCTTATATATCTGCTATTTAAGAGTGATCCTGAGGTCTATAATTCTCTTGGTCCACTCCTGTTTTACTTAGTCGATGTAACTCTTTAGTTTCCTTTTCTTTCTAATCAAATTTTTTTGTAGGCTTTAGCTATCTTCCAATCTGCGGCTCCTCGTATTAGTTACTTTAGCCTTTCATAGGTGTTGAGGGATATTATGATAAAATCCTTTAACAATTCAATCTTTTGTGTATTACCCGAGCTCAATTGTTTCTTTTAAGGTATACCAGAATCTTCTACAACTGCATATGCTGTAGGTATAAAACTCCAAACTCTTATGCGCATTCATAACTTCACCAACTCGGTTATTGATCGAATAATTCCTTTCGTTCCTCCTTATCTCTCTTCAACATAAGCTATTACTTTTCCAGGTCTTTTTTCCCCTTATTACGTGCATGCTTAACTTATGTTAGTGCCCACATATATAGGAATTCCATACAACTCATATGATCTTGAATATCACTTCTGATTTTACTTCTCATTCATTAGCCACGGTAGGTGCCACTTTTTTATGGAGTGCATATAACGTTGTGGTGAGATTGTTGTCATAAGACCATTTCCTCTTTAGGTCAATGAGACTTGGTTGAAGCCTTTTTCCTTATGGGAGGACCCTCTGACTCTTGTAAAGCTATGAGCTTATTACACTGTATACTCGACGAACCTTTTGATATCCTTCCTCGCCTATAATTATTCGTAGTTACTTACCTCCATGCCCTTGTGCTTGTAGGGTTGCTCCTGAGCTGATATTCTGATTGTCTTCCTAGTGGCATTCTCTTTTATTTCCGTAATACTCTTATGGTATCTTTAACTACCCCCAACTCCTATCTGAATTTTTGTCAAGTATTACAATGACATTACTGAGAGGCTGAATTCACTATATTGGGTTTTACTATGTTTATCTTGCATGATCTATTGAATTATATATGCCTTATTGTCTAGTCATGACTAGGCTCTTCCTGAATCAACTACTAACTTCTCATCGGCCCATTATCATATCCATATTCCACGTAATCTTTCATGGGTTATTTCCTTTGCCTTAACTTGCATCTCGCACTGGCTCTTATTTATCAATAACATCTCGAGCAAGAACCTTTACTTCCTTTCTTAAGGTCGTGTTTGCATATTGTTCTGGAATTGCAGCATACCTGTAAGATTTGGACATGTGCAATCTTATCCCTTTCTCAGTCTTATCACATTCTTCCTTTATTATTTCATAGTTACTACAATCACTTAATTCCGACTTAGTACCACATCACTCCATATTCCTCCTTTTAGGGAAGTAATAAAATTTAGCAATGTGATGATCTACATATAGATGTTTTACCTCTTCATCATTGGCGTCTTCTGACATTATCGATGACCATTACTTGCCTTGCGATAATCCTTCTGTACCAAGGTTAACGAAATTCCTTACTCACGAGGGTGGCACTTAGGGTAACTGGCACACATAGTCCCTTAGGCTTAACTTTGCTCACATTTCTTGCTTTAGGAAAGCGTCTTCCTGAATGACCATTTTCTGAATTTCTCAAGAATCTCTTTCTATTGTCCATTCTATTATCACCGGAACAAAATCTGAAACTCTCATGATGTTGACTGTTATCCAATAACTTAGTTCCTAATCTGCGTTTAATTTATCTTGTTCACAAGCCCATACCGATTTCTATTATTCTGGGTTCTAGCTTCTCCTTCCGATAGTTGCGTTGGAGTCACGAACTTATTTTTCGAAGTGAGGATATGAATTTATGGCTTTTATTCTTTTGTTGTCTCAAGGCCTATCACCTCTCGTCTTTTCCTTTACTTGACATAGACTCTATAATGCTGACATTTTTTTGACCTACCGTTGTCATCTATGTATCACATCTTACTCTTAATGCTTCATTAGCTCTCTTCTTATTTCCTGCTAACATTTCTGTCTATCACTTTATTCTAACAACTTCAATAAGATATTCTTTTGCTTTTAGCTCCCCTTTGCTCCATCCATTAGCTCTTTGGGTTACCTATAATTATTTCTCTACTAGGGATGGGAGTCTTACTAAGATAATATTTATCCTTTTCAGGCTTTCAGTGCCTATCTTTATAGTGCTCATATCTAGCTGTACTATTTTAGAGTGCACCATCTAGGTATCTCACAAGAAGATCCATTACCACGTTTGCACTATCCTTCAGAAATGTGAACTAACTTTACTAATCCATCTAATATTTTGGGTTACTCTAACCCCCAGCCAGATCCTGATAACCCGTCCTTCTCTTAAACTATAGCCGTTAGCTCCCATAGGGCATAACTGAGATCGGTGTGGTCGATTGTACATACATATGTAACTATTGCAGGTAACTCAAAATGCTCATATCTCCCTTTCTAAATAGTAAATAATGATAATATTTATTAATTGGGTACCTCGTACCCTTCTTCACCTTGCTTCTTTTACTTGCTGAAACCTATGTCTACCTTCCGATTCTATTATTCCCTTTTACCATAAGTGTGGATAAGTATTCTTGCTTTAAACTTCCTTATCAAGAACCATACACCTTTTAGTACATGCCTGGTCTGCTGAAGACCTCACATTTACTTATCATAAGCATGATGCAAAATCGAGTTTATATAATTTCAACACTTCCACAGCTATATCTCTTACTGATCGTCTTTCTGAATGTAGGTATCGTCTTATTACGAATGAAATAGAAGTTAGGATTTTGAATTCTTAAAACTGAGCTCTACCACACGATCTATAGTAAGAATAAAGAGTGACCTAAATGGCCTGTAGCCTCCTATTTATAAGTGTGGTTTATGACACACCCATAAACAAGACTCTACTAGATACACCTTGTAGACTCCTTAGGATAGAGTTGCTTTGATACCACTTTTGTCACGACCCAAATCGATGGGTCGCGACGGGAACCCGGTATTTTACTCAACCGAGTACCAATGTAACGTATCTTTCATATCATTCTATCATAGGTAAATGAACTAGAGTAAAACATGAGGGAATACAAACTTATACATATGAAGTATGAGCCTATAAGACCAAAATAACCACTTGTGTACTGAACATAGGCTGGCAAGGCCATACAACCTTTTACGTACATGATATATGTCTACAAGCCTC
Source organism: Nicotiana glauca (assembly GCA_026770625.1). Classification (NCBI taxonomy): domain Eukaryota; kingdom Viridiplantae; phylum Streptophyta; class Magnoliopsida; order Solanales; family Solanaceae; genus Nicotiana; species Nicotiana glauca. Next base: position 10,433 of record MU789535.1, read on the forward strand.
TAAGAATACATAATTTTTATAAAGGCCGAGACAGAGTCTCGCCATACCAAAGAATACACATCTAAATCATACTAACCAAACAAACAACTCTGAAGCAAATGGAGTGCACCAACATCTTCTACTGAGCTGATAGAATACTTGGAGGGCTCTTAACCTGTCTATCGGGACATGTGGGCATGAAATATAGCATCCCTAGGAAAAAAGAATGTCAGTACAAATGATGTATCGAGTATGTAAGACACATAAATAACTACATAACAGACATGGAAGAAATATAGAGTAAATGACTCAACCTGTAAGTCTGGATAACTCTATAAATCATGAAATAATTATAGTGTCATGCATATGCGTATGAATATCATATCGTACATAGGTACATGTTTAATAACATCGTCCGGACTCTGAGGGCATCCATCATATCATCTCGGTCACTGTGGCCAAAATCATCAACGTATACTAGCTGATCAGGTGGTGGTGCATATATAACGTCATAACCTTTCCCATATATATGTATGTGTATGTGTATATATATATATATATATATATATATATATATATATATATATATACACACACACACACGCGCGCGCGCATATAACGCCATCTGGTTATGGGTCAATGTACATGTAAAATTGCATGAAATGCATAAGAAATACGTTAATAAAATCTCTCGGTACGTTATGAGACCATTATGCCTCTGATTGATATCATGAAATAAACTTTGCCAACTTACGTATTTTTAAGACCCATGAATAGATGATAGAATAATAATATATACGGGGAATCAAGAACATAATCATCCCTAGTATTTCGATCAATAGAGTCATTTATGGAAGTTCTGCATTTGCTCGTTTTGTTTGTATCATATGAATCATGACAAAAGAAATAAGGGATAGTCTTAACATTCTTGGAATAGGGAAAATGCCGTATGATATTCTTGGAAAAGGTTGCACCGTACTCCCTTAGAACCGTAAAATTTTACGTTGCTACGGTTCTAACAATTCTCGTTGGAATTGTTTGGTTGCAAGAACTTCATTGGAAGATTTTTTTGATTGATTTTAGCTTCTTTTCTTGATATACTTTGAATTAGGAATAAATATATATGAGAACCAAACTTGTTGTATAGATTTTACACGTTAAAGTCTAGCTTCTATTCTTGTAATTTTTTGGAATTAGGAAGACGTTTATAACCAATGAAGAGGAAGAAGCTTATAACCAATGAAGACCACAAATCAAACATTTAAGGTCTTGGTAGCTTGTACGTAAGTCACCTTACTTTGAATATGGTGAAAAGTCATTTAAATCAAACATGCAAATGACACTTAAATGACACCTTTCAATTTGTAACGAGAGTCATTTTCTTTGAATATGGGGCTTCCACATCATGCTATTTAATACTTATCAAATATATCAATTAATTAGGTAATGTTCCGTTATTCGGTAATTAACTAATTACCCGTACAATTAAGAATTATCTTAACTTACTTAAAATACTACTCTCTTTTAACATACCTTTACACCTTACTATCATGGTCATATAGTACCTTGTATGGAACTAGTCCATAAATATTGGGTATTAATGCTCAGTTCGTATTTTATCCAATATGCCAAGCTTGGACGAAAAATTTATTTTCTTTGACTTGATTTCTCTCTCACCTTCACGAATTTACTCGTCATTTGTTTAAAATAGCATAATCCTTATAATCTCCAAATATTCTTTTTCCTTGGACTGAATCCCCAATCACTAGCAACTCTTGACTGTTCATGTCAATGGCCATCTTGAGCCCTTTGATACATGCTTCGTACTTAGCCATATTGTTGGTGTAGGGGAACCTGAGTTTGGCAGACATCGGATAATACTGACCGGTTTCTGATACCAAGACTGCTCCTATGCCAACTCCTCTGAAGTTAGCTGCTCTATCGAAGAATATTCTCCAACCGTCATAGGATTTTGCAATGTCTTCTCCTATGAATGATACCTTTTCATCAGGAAAATATGTTTTCAAAGGTTCATATTCTCCATCCACGGGGTTTTCAGCAAGGTGATCTGACAGTACTTGTCCTTTGACCGCCTTCTGAGTTACGTAAATAATGTCAAATTTACTCAACAAGATTTGCCACTTGGCTAGCTTGCTAGTAGGTATGGGCTTCTGAAAGATGTACTTTAAAGGATCCATCCATGAGATGAGATATGTGGTATAGGAACAGAAATAATGTCTTAGCTTTTGAGCTACCTAAGTCAAACCACAACAGGTGCATTTCAAAAGAGAATATCGTGCTTCGTACGGGGAACTTCTTGTTGATATAATAAATGTCTTGTTCTTTTCTTCCCATTTCATCATGTTTCCCCAAAACATAGTCGAAAGCTCCATCTAACACTGCAAGGTAGAGCAATAAGGGTCTACTCGGCTCGGGAGGAACTAGGACTAGTGGTGTTGACATATACTCCTTGATTCTATCGAATGCCTTTTGGCAGTCCTCAGTCCATTTGGTAGCGGGGTCCTTCTTCAACATCTTAAAGATTAGCTCACAGATGACTGTAGACTGTGCTATGAACCGGATGATATAGTTGAGTCTTCCCAAGAAACTCATCACATCCTTCTTGTTCTTTGGTGGTGGTAGTTCTTGAGTGGCTTTGACCTTTTATGGATCCAGTTCTATTCGTCGGCAACTCACAATAAACCCCAGCAATTTTCCAGCGGGTACCCCAAATACGTACTTTGCGGTATTCAGTTTTAAGTTGTACCTTCGCAATCTATTGAAGAACTTCCTCAAATCTTCCATGTGATCAGTGGCCTTCTTGGACTTGATGATAACATCATCCACATATATCTCAATTTCTTTGTGTATCATATCATAGAAAATGGTGGTCATGGCCCTCATGTAATTGGCCCCTGCATTCTTCAGGACGAACGATATCATCTTGTAACAGTACATTTCCCATGGCGTAATGAAAGCCGTTTTCTCAGCATCTTCTTCATCCATCTATATTTGGTGATAATTAGCGAAGCAATCTACAAATAACTGTAGCTCATGCTTGGCGCAATTGTCAACTAGGATGTGTATGTTCGGCAAAGGGAAGTCGGCTTTTGGACTGGCCCGATTGAGATCCCGGTAGTCGACACAGACTCTGACCTTCCCGTCCTTATTTGGCACTGGAATGATGTTGGCTAACCATGTCGGGTATTCTACTACCCTGAGAAACTTAGCTTTGACTTGCTTAGTAACTTCTTCCTTGATTTTTAAACTCGTATCAGACTTGAACTTTCTGAGCTTTTACTTTATCGGCGGACATGTCGGATCAGTTGGTAGTTTATAGGCCACAATAGACGGACTCAGACCAATCATGTCATCATATGACCAGGCGAATATGTCCTCATATTCCTTTTGAAATTCTTTGTATTCCTTCTTTTCTGATGGCAACAAGTGAACGCTGATTCGTGTTTCCTTGATGTGTTCTTCATCTCCTAAATTAACAATTTCTATTTCGTCCAGTTGGATTTAGGTCTGTTCTCAAAGTTATCAACTTCTTTGACGATTTCCTCAGGTACGTCATCTTCCTCTAAATAATTATCTATTTGTTGTGATGTCTTATTGCATGTCACAGTGATTGGTTCATCAAGTTAAGTAATAGTAATGCTGCATAAGTAAAGTAATGAGAGAAAAATAATAATGAGTGTGGATTCATAAGAAAATTTGAAATGCTTTGATAAATTTCATAACTGTTTTGAACATTGAAGATCTTATTGCAGGAATAAAATGCAAAAAATAAAATCATCTAGTAAATAAAAATAGGGAATAGAGCTTGTTTTAGCCTTGCTACCTCGAGGCTCGTCGGGCTCTGATGGGCCTGATGGTCCAATTGTTGAGGTATGCCCCTTTACTCACAGCTTGTATGGAAGGACCTTCCTCCCCCTCCTCCTTGAGAATAACATAGAAATCCATATTATTATCCTCTAAAAATAAGTTTTTCACTGCCGCGAGTGCTTATTCTTCGTCTGTCCCATAGATGATGTCAACTTATTTGAAAGTCTGCTCCAGGTGCGTTATCGGCTGCTCCAATGGGTAGTAAGGACCGCGCCATGGTGGCGACAAATTATTGAACTCCTCCCAGGTATATTCATATCCCAAACCGAAAGTAGTGCCATGTTTCTTGAGTTTTATAGGTTTAGAGATCCCTTGAGGTTCTTGCCGAGTCCTTTGCCAGGTTCGTACCCACTCCAATTCAATATACTCTCGATCTTGTTATCCCACCATTTATCTTTATCAACAGTATTGACCCGCTCAATGTGGTGGTAGCTCTCTCCACCAAGCTTTCTTCTTCCCCCTATCACCGGAATGGTCTGGCTACTGTATATTGGATTGCTGCCGTCACCGTAAATGATCACTTCCTGGAGATTCCATTCAAACTATATGGCCTGATGCAACTTTGAAGATATGGTCCCCGCAACGTGAATCCAGGGTCGCCCTAGTAGCAGGTTGTAGGATGATGGCACATCTATCACTTGAAAGTCGACCTCGAACCAGGTTTGTCCCATCTGCAGACACAGGCTCACCGATGGTGGACCTCTGGGAACCATCGAAGGCTTTCACATTGATAGCTCCATCTTTTATCTTATGCAGTCCTTTACCCAGCTTCTTCAGTGTTATCCACGGACATATATTAAGGCTGGAACCCCCATTGATTAGGATCCTAGTGATGAAATAGTCTTTGCATTGCACGGTGATATGTAAGGCTTTGTTGTGACCCAACCCTTCAGGCGGTAGCTCGTCCTCACAGAAGGTGATTTTATGGCTTTCTAATACTTGTCCCATCATATTAGCCATTTCCCCGTCGGTGATATTATTTGGCACGTACGCTTTACTTAGCACCTTCAATAGAGCGTTTTTATGTGACTTGGAATTTTGCAACAATGAGAGGATGGATATTTGTGCTGGTGTTTTGTTTAACTGGTCGTTGACCGAATACTCCTTGGCCTGTATCTTCCTCCAAAGGTCATTTGGACATCTTTCACTGATGAGTGGCCGGTTGGAAGCCTGCTTGCTTGACTCAGCTAGGTGTTCCGGGGTATAGACTTTTCCAGTTCTTGTCATACCCTGCGCTGCAACAGTCTTTTCGAACCTGACTTTGCCTTTCCTTCTAGCCTCGACTGTATAATCCCAAGGTATAGCTTTTATATGGAATGATGGCATGGTGGTGATTGCCACTGGAATCGGTGCAGCCACATTTACTTCGAATAGGAAATGTACTTTGGGTGGTAAAACTGTAACCTCAAATAGTGCTGATGATTTTATTGATGGCGCTGCTTTAAAATCAAGAGGGATAGATACATCTACCTCCGTGACCTCGGACGGTTGGATCTGTGCTATGATGGGGTTGAGAGTATCTGCTGGCTTCTTTGGCTCATCGCCTTCCAAGATCAACCCGATGGATCCCTCGGGATCCCAATCATCCTCTACTTCAATCATGTGAATACCCCTGCCTTTGTGGTCTGGTAGAGGGTTGTTGCGGATATTTAGAGCGGCTTCCTTTGCTACAATGACCTTGTTATCAATCAAGGACTGTATCTTATCTTTTAAAGAGCAGAATTTGTCGATGGTGTGTCCCTTTATGCCGGAGTGGTATGCATAAGATTTGTTTGGGTTAAACTACTGAGAAGTATTATTAGGGGTTGTAGCAGGGATGGGGGTGACATAACCGGTGTTTTGAGTCTTTCATATAGCTGATCAATGGGTTCGGCGATGGCTGTGTATTGTTTTAGATGCCTCCGATCAAAATTAGGTCGGGGCCTAGGGAAATTTTGGTGTGCGGGGGGTGATTGGTAATGAGATTGTTAGGCATTGTAAGTTGGGTTGACATGTGTGGGCTGGAAATATCTAAGTAAAATAGGCTGATATGTGGGAGGTGAAGGTGACTGATAAGTTGGTGGTGGAGCTTGGTAGGAGGGTGCTTGGTAGTTTGGGGTGGGTTGATATGTGAGTGGAGGTATTGGGTAGGTTCGGTATTTGAGAGGAGACTTGGTCCTTTGTGCAGCCATCACGGATCCTACGTCCCTCTTTTTAGACACATCACCAGACAACAAGGCCTTATTTGTGGCTTGCAAGGCCTCGAAGTTTGTAATCATACCACTTTTGATACCTTCTTCAATTCGTTCCCCTAACTTGATAATGTCAGAAAACTTATGATTTTCAATCATCATTAGTCATTCATAATACTGCGGGTCCTAAACCCAGAAAAAAAATTTGTTCATTTGTTCCTCCTCTAAGGCAGGTCTGACCTTAGCAGCTTCGGACCTCTAGTGAGTAGCATACTCGCGAAATATTTCTATAGGCTTCTTCTTCAGATTCTGAATATAGAATACATCCGGTGCATTTTCTGTGTTAAACCTGAACCAGTCCATGACAGAGGCCATACCTACCTAGCTCGACCATTCCTTAGGATCTGGGTTGATGTACCAGGATAATGCGTCTCCTTTCAGACTCATGAATAGTTTCATACGGATCCTTTCGTCCTTTCCTACCTTGACTAGATTTTCGCAATATGTTCTTTGATGGACCATTGGATCACCTGTACCATCAAACATCTCAAATATGGGAGGTTTGTACCCCTCTAGTAGTTCGACATCTAGTTGTATGCAGAGATCTTCATCGTTCAACCCTTCGATCCCTTTATTTTGTTCCATGCCTTGTATTCGATTGGTTAATTTCTTAAGCTCTTCAGCTAGGATTCTGATGAGTAGGTCCTTTCCATTAGACTGGGGTGTGCAAGATATAGGTTTGGTGGAGAGTGGCATGGTCTCCATATAGATGGGTTTGTTGTGGTGGCCGGGTGTGTAGGCATGGAAATGGTCATTTGTAGAGTTCTATTGTTCGGGAATGAGTAATGGATATTCGTTTGGAGTGTGGCAAGTGTTGCATTGGTTCTTCGTTTGAATGGTGGGATGATTTAGTTGCTTTTGTGGAGGTGTGGGATTTTGAACGCTGGGGAAGATGGTGTCTGGGGTGCTGAGAGAGAAGGATAGGTTAGCCAGATTCCGAATCTGATCAAGCTCTTCTTGAATCTTCAACAATTTATGCTCAAGTTGTGACACATTTTCATTGGGAACTCGAATACCATGGCCATCAATGGCCTCTTCTGTTGTGTTCTCTTTTCTGATGTTCAAATCTTCCATTTTTCCTTTGTTCTTGTTCTTAACGGGACTTAGAGGAGGAGTGGGTGGAGGGCCCTTAGGTCTCGTGGAATAAGATGACATTGCCAGAGTGCACGAACTAACCTTTGGGGAGGGAAATACAAAAATAAAACAAAAAGGTAAACAAGTTAGTGAGGATCATAAAAAGTGTTGCAATATTTAAACATGTAGTGCAGGAATGTAAAGTGTGTCCTAATTTGGAGACCTCGCTGTGCCCGAGTTGGGCCTAGAGACAAGTTGATTTGGAGAACTTGGAATGCTAAATGCCTCATTTTATTGATAAAAATAAACGAATCCCAAACTGACACGAAATAAACAGGAAATGAAAATCGCTAATGACCATTGGCCTTATTACATTTTATAAAGCAAAAAGAAAAACTCCTATCTACTTGGTCCCAGAAGGACCTTCCCCAGATTCGGCATCCTTGGCTCCGTCGAACAGCTTTCCCAACTCGCGAAGTCCTAGAAATAGGTAGGCCCTGGCTAGATGTTCGCCTTCGATTCCTTAAGTATTTTGGCAGTCTTTGACCCTCTTGAGAAACTTTCTCTCTAACTCCACTATGGCTGACTCCAAGTATCCCAGTCTCTTGTTGGTACTGGAAGCCATGTCCTTCCATTCCTCAATTAGCTTCTGGTTGGACTATTGTATCTCATGATGCTCGCTTTCATACTCTAGGATCCTTTTGCGCAGTTGGTTATATTTGACCTGTGCCTCAGCCCTTTCATCTATAATTCTGTGGCCTTGGTCAAACCCTGACTGGCCCAGACCATCATGATTGTCTTCTAACCAACCTGAGTAGAAAGGAGTGCTACCAGCATGATACCTGTCTGGATCGATGGTATCTCTCCCCATTATGATCTTGCAGTGCCACATATGCTGAGCTTGGAATTTGTAAGGACTATCATCATCCTAGAGGTCACCTCGAAAATGATTCATCTTGTCGGCCCTTGGTATAACTTGCTTCCTACCAGCTTGTCTGATAAATCAGAGAGGGATGTAAGGATATGTTCCCCTTAGACCGATTAGTATCAGAAAAGGTGCATCTCTGGATCGGGTGATGAATTCCTTGGCCGGAAACCACTCAAACATCCATTGAACATGTTCATCGGTTAGGTTATCAGATAGTTCTACCCATCCTTTGGCATCTTCTGGCTGAGCGAACATATTGGGCCTGTAATTCATTCGCTTTGGATGATAGAAAGCGATGTGATCATCCCAGTCCCTTTAGTGAATCTCTTTTCGGTATTCACCCCTTTGGAGATTCTCCATGAGCCAGAGTTGAAACAATAAATAGCAGCCTTCGAAGTGTTTCGCTCCTTGTTGACACTTCTCCAAGGCTCGGTATATGTCCGCAATGATCATGGGCACGATACTGAATGGTTGCCCACCAATCCCTTCCATTAGGGTCTTAGTTACCATAGCCAGCCTGGTGTGGATCCTTGCTTTCTTCATTAGAAACATGATCAGCCCCAAGAAACAAAACATGAATACGAAGACCATTCGATGGATGTGCCCCAAGGATGTGAGGGCAAACTCGTCAGGGTAGGTACGGTAGGAATTGCTGTGACTGCACCTTTCATACAACCTTTTTACAATTCCAAAATAGTGTGTCAGCTTCTATGATCTTGTTGTTAGGTTGGATCTCCAGAAGGGATGGTAGATTTCCCAGATATTTTCGGACGAGAGTTTGATCACTAGAATGAAGATCTTTCTACCATCTTAGCAGTCTTGGGTGGATGTTGGTGACCATGCCGAATCTAGGGACTTCGTGCCTTATATTTCTACAAGACAGATAAGTTTAGGCCCTTACCCCCACCAGACTCGACTACTTAATACCAAAAATTAACATGAAGCATTTAGTTCTGCAAATAAATGCACAGAACGTGGTGATGTCCGTTTGGGTTTAGCACGTATTTGCATGTTAAGAAAGCAGTAAATACAACAGTTTCATAATTTAAATCAGCAATAGAGGAAGGAAACGAAGAAGATAAGTCAGTTTTGTCTTTGACAAGAAATTAAACGCTGAATTTAAACAAATAATTGCACATAAAGGGAAGGTACAAATTCACAAGAACAATTTGAAGTGGTAAAAGCCTAATATCCCCAGGAGAGTCGCCATGCTGTCACGCCCCCTTTTTCCCTCTTTGCATCGGAAAAGCGGGTTTATGACATTTTGGGTATAAGACAACTCATTCCTTTTGGGATATGGGTTTTGCATTTGAAGAGTAGCCACCTAATGATTTAAAGGTGCATTAGGACACCTATAAGGTTCACTTCTAAGTTTGTTTGATAACCAGAGATAGGGTAAGGGCTTGAAATCATCCTAAGGGGAAGGTGTTAGGCCCCCCTTAGGATCCACTAGTGTGGTTCCTGGCCAGATAGTTTTTGTGAATTTGTGCAATTAGCAAGTAAAAAAATATAGGCTCAAACAGTAGGGGATTTAAGTTTAAACACATAAGAGTTTGAAAAAAATTAGAAGGCGAATTTTGAAGAGAAGTTACAATTCTATAAATATTTAAAGGAAGGGGGGGGGGGGTCCTAGGTTTATTTGTAATATGGATCACATCAATGCAATACCCGGTAATCACTCATCAAAAGAAGGGGCTACACGTGGTATTAGCGCACTGGTCTTCATATCCATATCTACCCTTCTCGCCCCGTTAAGGTGATTAAATCGGGAATTGTTCTCGACCACTATTATGCTATTACCCGTCCCATTTCTATAAGTCCTGGAGGAACTTAGGGCTACTATTCCTAAAGGGGAGGGGTATTAGGCTGACTTTTAGGTTTCAAAAAGTGAAAAAATCTAAGGCGACATACAAAACACATAGGATTGCATGTGAGCATGTGATTTTTTCCCTATGTGAATTACTACTATAAATTCAAGAAAAACAAAATTTTCCCATTATTTGCAATTTCGTAGATTTTTTTTAGCATTTTGTTAATTGTTTGCATTTGTCTATGCATGGTTAATTTTATTTAATTTATGAAAAATACAAAAATACATTGTATTTTCATTTAGAATTTAATTCTATATTTTTAGGTTAATTAGCAATTTAGTTGTCTTACAAAAATGATTAAAAACACAAAAATGACTCATTTTGTATTTTTAACTTTTTAACTTTAAATTTTATACTTTCTTTTAATTTGGAAATTAATTAGTTATTGTAAATATTATTTTGGGTAATTAATCTAATTTGTAGGATAATTTGGTTTTAAGATTTAATTTAGGTTTTATTTTAATTTGGAAAAAAAGAAAAAGAATTTTGAAATTGAAAAAAGAAAGAAAAAGAAACAAAAAGTGTGAGAAAATTTGATTTTGGGCCATTTCTTTAAATTTCCCAAGCCCAAACATTGTTTCCCTTGAAACCTAACCAAATCCAGGCCCAAACCCGCCTTTTACCTGGTCTGCCTCAGCATTGACCAAAATGACACAGTTTTAGGTCTTTTGATCTGAGCCCTTGATCTCCTTTGATCGAACGGTTACGAACTAACCTTCATTTCCCATATAACTTTCCGAAGGTTTACCCCACCCCCATTTCAGTTCTTCTTCTCTCTCATTTCACCCATCAGAGACCCGCTTAACCCTAAACCGCAGCTCCAAAAATCCCTACAATCTCCGGTGGTAGCGCCGCCTCAGACCAGTCTCAAATCCACACCATGAAACCCCCATGGCTCCCTGTCCCACACTATTTAACTGGTTTCCCTCGACTCATTCCAAAACTCATCGAATTTTGAATCGAAGTTGAAGCCCTAAAAGCATAAAATCAAATATGTGCATGCAAGGCTATTTCTCCGAGTTTCCTGAGTGTTCAAGGATGGTTTATCGCAAAATAATGATGTTCACTTGTTCTTGACAAAGAACAAGCAATTGTCATTATTTTGGGTTAAATCAGAATGTCAGTATCGATTTCGAGCTTAGTCGGTGAGTTCCTTCATTCTTCTGTTCTTTTTGTGTTATTCCAACTCTTATTCCTCTTCATTTCTTGTCCCTTTCTTTGGTTGGTTTGACTGAAACTCGACCAAGTTCTGAACATAGCTCCTCCCCTTTAGATTGATTTGTATTCGTTTGTGCCATTTGCTTTTCTCCAAAGCTTTTTCTCTAATTCATGTTGGTTCGCTCAATGGTCTGTTTAGTCATTCATGTCGTCGAGATCCTGATTTTGGTTTTCTTTGTTTTTAGACTTATAGTCAATTTAGTTAGGTCGTTTTGATTTAACAACTTAGTTAATTCCATGTCTATTTGTGTTACTAATCAGTCATTTAGTTTAGGTTTTAGTTTTGGAAATTATTTAAGCGTTGTTTTGTTCTGCTTGTCATAAATTACTAAATTGGCTAGGATCATTCTTTCTTTTTTGGCTTTGAGACCATTTTAAACCCTACTTCAGGAGGTTTTTTAAAGTTCTTGGGTAAAAATTGAGCCCATGTCCGGCTGATCTTTGGGTCCATCTGACCCGTTTGGTCTCAGGGGTAAAAATAGGGGTTTTAAAGGTTAGTTTAGGAATTGTAGGCTAGGTAATGTATTATAATTGGGGAAGCTTCCTAGAAGGTGGGTTTAGGGTTATTTTGGAAAATGAGTTTTTAACTTATGGATTAAATAGCAAAATTGAAAACTGGAAAAGGATTTAATGAGAAAAACCAAATTCATTTAGTCTTGCCTATAAAGTCATGGTTCTTTCATTCTCAAGTCTGATTTTAGAGATCAAAAGACCTTAGAAATTAGAAACGGCTGAAAATACTAAACACTGAAGAGTTTGAAAAATTAGAAGAAAAATACAAAAAACCAATCACAAAATACTTTTACATTGAAGCTTTTTGTGTAATTCTTTAGGTTTTAAAGTTTAAAGTAATCTTTGATTCATTCAGGGCTCGAAATAGTTTGAAAAAGTTGAATTTGCTGTTGTTGATTTGCTGATTTGCACTTTTTTGCTGCTGCTGATAACTCCTCATTCCTCTTTGTTTCTCTATTGCATTCCAGGTACTTCTCGAATCATGGATGAATTTTGATGTGTAATGTGCAAACATGAACATGGATTCATGATGAGAATTATTCGAGTTATTGACTTCTTGTTCTTCCCTGTTTCTCCATCTACTCACGTCTTGTAATATTTTAATTTTAGGCAAATTCTATTTGTTTTCTTTGTTGTGGATGTGGTATAAAATGTTTGATGTTTAGTCTTTGTTTGTTTTCTACTGAAACCTGTAGATTTTGGGATTTAAAATAATTGTCCTGCTGATCTTACAAGATGTTGCTCATTGCTTATATGAAGGAAGTTTGGATTAAAGCTCATTGTAATTGTTGTTGGGTTAGTTTGGGAATGGTATGAAGTCTACATAATTCTGCTTTTATGTCATCAGCATTTGGATTCAAATATAAAATTTACTTTAGATATGTGATTTAGTTTCATAGCATTTAGAGCGTATTGTTCACATTATAGTGATCATGTGTCGTTGTTAATCAGTAAGGTCAAAAGGTCTGTTAAATTTTAAGTGTTGCCATTAATCAATCTTCATTACTTTGTCATGAGTATAAAATTACTTTGAACCTGAGATTAATCAGAATTGTTTTGAGAATTGGACTTGATGTCAATTGTGAATAGGAATTGTTTATCATACGCTGCTTGGGCCTTGTTCTCAAGCCCAGCAGCAATTGAAGTGTTGCCCACGGTAGGCTTGGTTCAAGCCTGAAGGCCTTTGTGAATTAGACAATTGTATGCTTTATCATGTGTGGGCCTCTTTCTCTTCGATATGGTCATCTCAGTTGAGGATTGCTGCTGGCCCAAATTATCTTCGAAATGATTTGAGTAGTTTTATAATTGTAATCCGCTGATTATGAATTGAGCTTAGACATCTGCTTTAAATAAATTCGAAATCCCTTTATCCTTTTAATTAATCAACTAGGCTCTTTATTTAGATTTGAGGTGTGCCATAAACAAAATTAGATAACCCATGGCCCTCATTTAATTAATTTTGATCCTTTAGAAATCGAGGTGTGCCATTTAGTCAAGTTTTTCATGGCCCTCGCAAACTTGAATGTGCGTAGTTGCTTTATGCGTGTAATTTAAATTAACTTCCTTAAACTCGGATGTGCATTTCATGTGACCCAAATTCAAATCTCAACAACGTTAGATAAAATGTGTCATGGACCTTGGGTGCATTTCATGTGGCGTGGTTCAAGACGCGTTTTAAATAATGTTGCACTTCCTAAAAATAATTAAAAGTGGCTTAATAAGTTAAAATATACCATAGGCTAAAACATGTATTAAAATCAGATAATTGGCTAATAATAACAGTTGAGCGACCGTGCTAAAACCACGGAACCCGGAAATGCCTAACACCTTCTCTCGGGTTAACAGAATTCCTTACCCGGATTTTTGTATTCGCGGACTGAAAACAGAGCAAATCTTCGTCGATTCGGGATTTAAACTGATGAATTGGAACACCATAAATTATCCTAAGTGGAGACTCTACATAAATAAATAAATCCCGTTTCGATTGTCACTTTAATTGGAAAAAACTCCCTTATACCTTTTCGGGGTGTAGGAAAAAGTTGGTGTGACAACTCTGGCGACTTTGCTGGGGACAAGAACCCAGAATCTCTGGTTCAGGGTTCAAGAATTCGAGCTTAGAATAATTGTTATATTTGGCTTTATTTATTATCTGGTTTTATTCACATGTTTGGGCCTAATATGTTAAATATTTCTTTTTACCGCTTTGATATTGGTGAACTATATATAAATTGTTACGAATTCCTCCTCTCTCTGAGTCTTCTAAATCATTTGAGAAGGGTGCACTTCGTGTAGCTTCTCTTCTGTTAGATTCATATTCCAAATTTAGAACGAGGTTCAGACAAGTTGCAAACCCGGTGAAGCTTTTGTATTCCCGGTACGCTGGCTCTCCTCGGCTCGAGCTGTCCGCTCGGGTATTCCAGGTCTAGAATAATACACCCAGGTTTTAAACCTATTATAACAAAGCCTCATGCCGAATCCCTAGTAGGAACGCTTGCTTGTATCTTGTGCATTTTGACTTTGGGGACTCAACACAGGAGTTGGGTCCACTAGGACAGGTGCACGTGAAATTAAAAGACCATCCTGATGCATTTTGCTTGCTAGTTGCGCATTTATTTAATTCGGACTGCATGTTGACCGGCTTCTGAATAAGGGAAAATTGAGAAAAAACGAGTTGAGGTGAGAGAGAGGAAATTACCCGCCTATGAAAAAAACTTGTTGTCCAAAATACCTCGAAACTCTGCCGAAATTTTTAGAAAAATAAAAGGCTATTTCAAAAGTTGGTGTTTTCTGTTGCGTCAAAATTGGCCGAACTATGCAAGTTTAATTATTACCGGATGTGGAATACGTAGGCAACCCTCATCGGGTCCAACTAATTTTGAAAAAATAACCCAAAAATATGAAGTGTTTTGTCATAAATAAATTAGGTGGCGCCATTCTTGTCCAAAATAGCCAAAAATGCCCCAAAAGGCGTCGTAAGGCTATTTTTTCAAGAATAGCCACCTAGGGCCCTTTTTCAAACATTTTGGTTGATTAACAAAAACAACCTTGAAATTGTTTTTTTATTATCTTGAGGTGCTAAAGGGCTGTATTCGCAAGAATGTTTTGTTCTAAATTTTGTGAAATGGGGTTTTTTTTTAGTCAAAGTAAATCACAGTTTTTTTAACCAATCACCTTAAATAAATGGGCAGGATAAGCACATTTGAAAATGAACCTTTCACAATCCGCGAGATCCCCTTATAACTACATATGTGGTGGCTTGATTTGCGAGAGGTCAGCAAAAAAATTGTGATAAAAGCATTGGGGTGGTCTTGTTGGGCTTCTGAAGACCAAGCCAAGGAAGGATATAATTGAGGCTTTAATACCCTTTTGGGACACAACACATAATGTGTTCCATTTTGCTGATTTTGAGCTAACTCCTACTCTTGAGGAAATAGTGTGCTACTCTAGCTTCAGTGGGAATCTCAAAAATCAGTACCCGGTAGCACCTAGAACAGTGACTCCTCATGAGTTTATGGGCAAGTTAAGCATCAGTTGGGAAGTTCAAGACGGAAATTTGGCCACAGGATTCTATTTATTCTATTTTTTGTACCGACGTTATGGGAATCCCTGCTAAGATGCCACATACCGGTCTTACTCACTCGGGGAGCAAAGATAAGTGGGAAACTCGGCAAGGGTTGGCTTTTATAGTGGCATTACTCGGTGTTTTGATTTGTCCAAGAAAAGATGGAAACATAGAGTTGGGGCTTGTGGGGATAGCCGATTTCATGACCAAAACGGCAAATGGCACCATTGTACCGATGATCATGGCGAATATCTCCCAAGCTCTAACCGTCTGCCTAGAAGGTGGAAAGTTTTTTGAGGGATGCAATATGATTTTACAACTCTGGATGGAGGAACACCTTTGCCACTGTCCGGGTTATATGAACTGTGGCATGACCGGTCTTGAATGCATTGAAAAACATGATCAACGGGTGGAGGGTTACGAGTTCCTAGATGGTCTGGAAGCATGGTATGCACACTTGAGCTCCCTGATATCAAACAAGATTGAATGGACATTCGATTGGCTCTCAATTAGTGAAATTATTTATGTGTCGGACGAGGTGTGTTTCCTTCTATTGATGGGTCTTCGGAGCATTCAGCCTTATGCCCCGAACAGAGTTCTACATCAGTTAGGCAGGTACGAGACCATACTACATGATGAGGATTTGATTCGGCAGGTCATTGAATTGGAATCAAAAGCTACATTCCCCAAAAGAAAGGGTGCGTCAAATTTGGCATCAATGTAGGTTCTTAGAGCCAAAGACTCAGGTACGATATCTATCCAGAGTGGAGTTGGAGCATAATTACACTGCTTGGTATGGCAAAAGATCCCAAGTCCATCAAGAGCCCGAACGACCCGCAAAAAGGCCACATGTCCAACAGTTAACTGATGGAGCGTAGGAGCAATAGGATTGGCTGGCCAAAGAAAATGAGTATAGCGCTACCACAAGCAAGCTGGAAAAGCAAGTCAAGGATCTTCAATTTAAGAATGGTTTGCAAGCCGCCGTGGATGAGGGCGAGAAGAAAAATCTAGCCACAGATAATGACGCCCTTCGAGCCCAAATTCGGGAAATGACAATAGCAGCCGAAACCCCGCAGAAGTGCAAAAGATGAAAAGCTTATAGATAACCTTACGCAGAAGGTGGGTGAGAATGGTTTTGATTTGAACAAGGAAGAGGGTGAACTTGCAAGGGCTCGAACAAAATTGGCTAAGAATGTAGAGGAACAAGCATGTTTGGTTAAACAGTTAAAAGAGAAATATGACAATGAGGTCGGGGGTTTGAAGAAAAAGATCACCGTCCTTGAGAACAAAATGACCAAGTTGGAAAAAGATTTCAAAGCAGAAAAAAAACACTGTTATGCAGCGATGTCACAATTAGAAAAAGATCTACAACAACTTCAAGAACAAAATCATACAACTGAATAAATTTTGGAAGCTAGGACCCAGGAGATTGGGCGTTTGTTGTAAGAGAAGGTCATCATAAGGGAAAGGATCAGAAGGATCGCCGACTACATCATAATGAAATGGAGTGAATGTGCAGACATGACTAGAACCACCTTCTTTGCTACGGTAATGACCCTTGTCTACCAGATAATGAGTGACTTAGAGCGTCTTCAAGGGGATCTTGCACATAGGCCCGTGGAGAGACCGACTGATGTTCCGCGGGCCCTTGGATCAATCGAGGCATTGATGTATTCATGATTTTCATTCGAATTTGTATTTTTCACTTTCTTTGCTGGATTCTGTTAGTCTATTTTTGAGTATGTATTTTCATCTTTCTGTTGGAGTCTGTTAGTCCCCCTCTTTTTTCGAGTCTGTTCGTTTTTATGATTAAATTCTGTAGGATGATCCATTGTAATCAAAATGCTTTATTTTATGAAATTTTGAAAATCCCAAATGTTTTTATTTATTTATTTTTACATTTATTCCCCAAAACTACGCTTGGTCTGATTCATGCGACGTCATGATACGTAGGCAATCCCCATAGGATTCAATCATAACCAAAAAAAAAAGAGAAAAGGGAAAAAGGAAAAAAAAGAGGAAAAAAAGAGGAAAAAAGAGAAAGAGAAAACAAGAAACTGCGGGAAGGAAACAATGGAAAAACAAGAGAGAAAAAATGAGAAAGTAAAAAAACGAGGAGAAATCAAACAAAGAAAGGCAGGAATGAAAAAAAAGTGGCAAAATGGAAATTAGAGAAAGTCGGGATGATGCAAGCAACCGATCAAATGCATAATAAAAATGGTTAACTATTTACCCTAATCGCTAACAAGTTTGGTGTTGTCATCAAGTTCAGGCTGGTGGTTAGTTTGTTTTGCATTCTGGCAACTCATCCATACATCACCAGGTCCAAATACAAGTCGATCATGGCTAACCAAAAACTGGATGTCGGTGTTATTGATCCGTCAAGAGAGGGGGAAGGGTCTGATGTTAATCTGAAAGAGGATTTGTATAAGCTAAAACAACAGATGGCAGAGATGTACCAGGCCTGGGTAAAAGGGCATCTGCCACCATCCTTCCCCGCTAACCCTTCTTTCGTCCCGCTGGTGGCTCAATCCCAGGAACTTCCCACTATCGATTCATCTCCAAGCTTTCCCATGTACCACCACTACCAAGGCACCACTTCCTAGACACCACAAGCTCCACCACCCAAACCAGTTCCATACCCTCCTCCACCGGCCACCTCTGATTTTGTGGCACCCCCACCTGCTAAACTCCACCGATCTTCCAGTGAGCCTCTATTCCAGACACATGATAACCAATACTATCCCACAGAGCCTACTTTCAAGGACCCAGAAACTTACTCCTACACCCCTCGTTTCTACCTCCGTATTGAGATCGAGAAACCACCTAAAATTCCAGAACAGGAGGAAATGTTCAGGAAGGTTAAAAGCCTAGAACAGTCATTCATAAACATGAAGGGATTGGGAGTCTAGGTGAGCATGGCCTACAAAGATTTGTGTCTATTTCCCGATGTTCATTTGCCGATGGGATTTAAGATGCCGAAGTTTGATTTGTATGATAGGCACGGAGACCCGGTGGTGCACTTGAGAGGATTCTGTAGTAAAATGAGAAGAGCTAGTGGGAAAGATGACTTATTCATGGCATACTTTAGTCCGAGCCTGACTGGGGCTGCTTTGTAATGACATACTCGTCAAGATGTCAGTAAGTGGCATACATGGGAAGACATGATTCAAGATTTTGTGCGAAACATTAAGTATAATATTGATATTGTCCCAGATCGCTCCCTCCTATATCAGATGGAAAGGAAACCCAAAGAAAGTTTTAAGGAATTTTGGTTCAGATGGAACAAACAAGTTAGTCGGGACAGTCCTCCCATTGATAGAAAAGATGTTGCTGAGCCCCGCCAACGACAGGATCCAGTGTTCATTCCTGCTAAATGCTTTCAGCCTCAATACCGAACCTATGAATATCCTCGAGCTCCACATAATCCACCCAAGTATTACCCCCTGAACAATGTCCGGCCATTTTTCCAACCACTGGGTGATTCCTTAAGGCAATCGCCAGCACCGCATAATGCACTTTTGCCTTCACAGTATTTCGAGCATCCAACAGCCCTAAAAAACTGGGGCATGGAGGGAAATAAAGGCAAAGAAATAATTTCACGCCAAACGGAGAATCCTATACAAGCCTGTTTGAAAAGTTAAAACACTCTGGCCTGAATGAGCTGCTCCTTGGCTATACGCCGGACCCATACGCAAAAGGATTTGATCCCACTGTGCGGTGCATGTACCACTCTAATATATTAGGGCATAGCAATGAAGATTATCGTTCTTTGAAAAGGGAAATATAAAGAATGATTCAAGAAGGAATAATTGTGGTCCAAGGCAGTAATACCCCATGTGTCACACATAATCCTCTACAGGTACATGACATCGCACAGATTGTTGAGATGGTTGGCAATGACGAAGGATTGGTCAAAGGAGTCAAGGAGACACTTGGTAAAGTTAATGATATTGAAATTGGTAATGGTCTTGGTAATATTGATGTGGAACTCAGTGGCTAAGATGCCGAGGTTGGCAGTTAGAAACACACCCCTTTCTTGGCTAGCCAGGGAGGAGTCTTGATGGTTCATTTTGTTGTCATTTCTGTTGTCGGGGTTATTTCAGGGTTGTAATCCAGTTATTGTCTTGTGACTCAAACCCTTCTATCCTTTTTATTTTGCCTAATTCGTTTAGTCGTAGTAGCTCGTTTAGTGTTGTCTAGGTTTGTTCTAGAGTTGTAACCCTAGTCTAGTTTTCTTGTTTTATTGTTCGTACCCTTTCACCGTCTGTTTAATGCAATCTCCTATTTTCTTATTTCTAGTCCTTTTTGTTTAGTTATCTTTTCCTTTGATAGTTGTTTTCATGCTGACTCTAGTGACATGACATGCACTTGTAATTCTCAGCCTGGTCTTAAAAAGTTAGTTTAGTCATGAAGCAATAAAACAATTTTGAAGATGATAGGGACATTTGAGGGAAATAAGTAAAGGCATTTTGAGATCACTTCAATCCCAAGTTGTGTGAAACTAGGGCTAATAGAACATAAAGAAATACTATTGAAAGGCATCCTGCCGCATCAGGTTAAAGCTAAAGGCAAGTTTGCCCCTAATTGGCATGGGCCGTTCGTGGTAATGAGAGTGTTGTACAATGGTGATTTGTATTTAACAGATATAGAAGAAAAATATGTAGACATGGCTATCAACTCTGCTGCAGTGAAGAGATATTATGTATGCTTTCTTTTGGTTTAAATTGTGTTTGTTTGTACTTGGCATGTTTTGAATATTGGAATGAAGAACGCATTTTGTTCTACTATCTAAACACTTTATCCTTTGTTACTCCTTTGAGCCTTATTTATTTCCTTTCATACCCCTATTTTGGAATTAGTAGCAAAATTCAGTAAAGAAGAAAAGAAGAAAAGAGAAAAGAAAAGAAAAATGAAGAATGAAAAGAATGAAAAGAAAGAAAAAGTAAAAAAAGGAAGAGGAAAGACAAAAAAAGGGAAAAGGGAAAGAAAAGAAAAGAAAAGAAAAGGAGAAGTACTAACAACAAAGCAATTCCTATGTCAAGAACTACGTTTGACCTGATTCCTTTTAAGGATACGAAGGCAGCCTCACGGTTCGGTCCCGTCAAAATAAAATTCAAAAGTCCCCAAGCAAAGAAATTGGGGTAGAAGTTGTGGTTGTTGTAAGAAATATGATTCTAAAATTTGTAACTTTGAACCCTTTCAAATTGTTTGTGCCTTTTTGATATCCTTTCTTTCTAACCCTATCCAAAAGCCCATATTACGGTCCAAAGAAAGACCTTCCGATCAGTCTTTGAAAGATGCCAAGTTGATCAAGTAGAGGTGGTTCATATCAGGGGCAATACTCCAGTCTAATCAGGAAAAATGAAAGATGAGAGAGTCTTATTGGTGAAAACCCTCACAGGCACCGTAAGGCGACGAAAGCTGAGAGAAATAAAAAATGAGAGAATCTTATTGGTGAAAACCCTCACAGGCATCGAAAGGCGACAATGAGTTGAGAGATGAACAAATGAGGGGGGTTTGTTGGTGAAAACCCTTCAGGGCACCGCAAATCGAACAAGGTCAGTGATTGGGCAAAGAAATTGGGTTTTGGAGATCCTGGAGCACAAAGCATGACAACTGAAAGTTGATTGGTTGAATAGAGTGGGCTGATTAATTTGAAATGCATGTCATGATCATTAGTACCAGCTGATCCACTCAGATAAGTCTCTTCTCTTTTTCCCCCCTGCAAATAGTCATCTAGTTTTGGATTTTTCTTCCTTATTCATAACTCTCAGAGTCATTGCATTTCATTTCTTTTGGTGTTTCTCTAAGATGTTTCCAATGTCAGTTTTGTTTAAGCAATAAATAAAGGACTTCAAAGCTTACTAACAACTTCCAAATTACACAAGGCAAAATACGGCTAGAACATGCCAGAGAAATTATGATGTAAAGTGGGACAATAAGTGTCAGTAAAAGTTCAAGCGGTGGAATGATTTAGTAATTTCATGGGAGATGCAGAGGTTCAGATAGAGGGGTTAGAAATGTAAAACAACGGTCTGGGTATAGAGCACTCGGGTCATCCAGGGTCTTGCGGTTGAGGATCAGTCAGAAAGTCAAAACTCAGAAGTTCAATGCAACTAGTCAAAGCAAAGCACGACAAGGGAAGAGCCACCTTCAACAAGAATGCCACAAACTAACCACCACATTTTTAAACTGACAAGATTATTTTTTGATTTGAAACAGGGGCAGAAAATTTTGTTTGTTTCGGAGAAACCCTCCGTAAGAAAAAACAAGCACCAGATAGGTTTGACCGTAAATTCTCAGGACCCTCCTGGATAATGGGACATAGTTTAAAATTCGAAACATTCATGAGTAACAAGATCTAGCATAAGTGTACCCTAAAGGAATATCAGTTGGCTTCAAAGTTTTCATTCTTAGGATAGGATTGAATTCGAAATTTTCAGGACCCTCCTGAATAATGGGACCTAGATTTAAGACCTCCATTAGATAACATGATTTAGTGTAAGTTTTGGCATAGGGAAATATAAGTTATCCTTAAAGCTGTCACTATTAAGATGAGGTTTGATTTTAACTTTCAGGACCCTCCTGGATAATGGAATTTAGTTTTGAGAAATTCATAGATAACGAGATTTAGCAAAAGTCGTACCTCTAGAAGATATAACTTAGCTTTAAAACTGTCATTTTACCAGGAGTTTTCAGGACCCTCCTGGATAATGGTATTTAGCTTTAAAATTCTTAGAGATATTTGGTAACATGATTCAATTAACACTCACAAATGCATCCAGCTACCAAACTGGGGTACAAAATTCTCTTTGTTTTGTCTATTTTGTTGCAATCAAGCACCCACCTGGAGAGCAAGGGAGAACAACACGAGTTTTAAAGATGGGAAGAAATTCAAGTATTGGTAATCAGGAGCCCACCTGAAGAACGAAGGTAAGAAGCAATTCAAGTGTTGGTAATCAGGAGTCCACATGGAGAACGAAGGGAAGCAATTCAAGTGTTGGTAATCAGGAGCCCACCTGGAGAACGAAAGGAAGTAATTCAAGTGTTGGTAATCAGGAGCCCACCTGGAGAACAAAGGGAAGAAGCAATTCAAGTGTTGATAATTAGGAGCCCACCTGAAGAATGAAAGGAAGCAACAATTCAAGTGTTGGTAATCAGGAGCCCACTCGGAGAACGAAAAGGAACAAGTTCAAGTGTTGGTAATCAGGAGCCCACTTGTAGATCGAAGGGAAGCAAAAATTTAAGTGTTGGTAATCAGGAGTCCACCTAGAGAACGAAGGCAAGCAGTTTAAGTGTTGGTAATTAGAAGCCCTCCTGGAGAACGAAGGGAAGCAGCAATTCAAGTATTGGTAATCAGGAGCCCACCGAAAGAACGAAAGGAAACAGCAATTCAAGTGTTGGTAATCAAGAGCCCAACTGGAGAACGAAGGGAAGCAGTTCAAGTGTTGGTAATCAGGAGCCTGCCTGGAGAAAGATGGGAAGCAACAATTCAAGTGTTGTTAATCAGGAGCCCACCTGAAGAACGAAGGGAAGCAACACTTTAAGTGTTGGTAATCAGGAGCCTGCCTGGAGAACAAAGGGATGCAACAGTTCAAGTTTTGGTACTCAGGAGCCCACCTGGAAGAACAAAGGGAAAGAAACAATGTTCAAAGAAAGACGATTCAAGTTCAGCAATCAGGTGCCCGCTTGAAAAACAAAGGGAAAGCACCTCAGAATACAATTCAAGACCGCAACAAAGGAATGCCACCTGGAGAGTACGAGTCAATAGAGCAACATGGATTGCAAGATCAAGTTTGAAGATATAGATATGATTCTTGTAATGCATAGATCATAGTTTAGTCTAGCTTCTTTTATTTTGTCTTGGTGTAATAAGGAGTTCAGTAAGCAGTAGCAGCAGCAACAATAGTGAAATCACATCTTCATAGTAGTCCCAGCTACCGAAACTTCCCAAACTACACTGACTTGATTCCTCCATAGCCAAGGATATGTAGGCAACCTCAGAAGCAGGGTTCGGTCAAATCTTTCAAAAATGCTTCACACGGAGTGTTCGAACGGGTAAAAATCGCTCGTATCCGCTCACTTGTCTTTGCACGAAAACTCTTCGTGTTTCCGGGCAAAGAGGGACAGCTGTAAGCACGTGATTTTTTCCCTATGTGAATTACTCCTACAAATTCAAGAAAAATACATTTTACACATTATTCGCAATTTCATAGATTTTTGTAGCATTTGGTTAATCGTTTACATTTGTCTGCGCATGTTTAATTTTATTTAATTCATAAAAAATACAAAAATATATTGCATTTGCATTCAAGATTTGATTCTGCATTTTTAGGTTAAGTAGAAATTAGTTGTCTTACAAAAATGATTAAAATCACAAAAATAACTCATTTTGCATTTTTAACTGTTTAACTTTAAATTTTGTACTTTCTTTTAATTATGAAATTAATTAGTTGTTTTAAATATTATTTTGGGTAACTAATCTAATTTGGTAGGTTAATTTGGTTTTAAGATTTAATTTAGGTTTTTGGAAAAAAATAAAAAGAATTTTGAAATTGTAAAAGGAAAGAAAAAGAAACAAAAAAGTGAGATAATCTAATTTTGGGCCATTTCTTTAAATTCCCCAAGCCCAAACTTTGTTTCCCCTGAAACCTGACCAAATCCAGGCCCAAACCCGCCTTTTACCCGGTCCGCCTCAGCATTTACCAAAACGACACCCTTTTAAGTGTTTTGATCTGATTCCTTGATCTCTCTTAATCGAACGGTTTCGAACTAACCTTCATTTCCCATATAAATATCTAATGGTTCGCCCCCCTCCCCAATTTCAGTTCTCCTTTTCTCTCATTTCACCCATCAGAGACCTGCTTAACCCTAAACCACCACCCTAAAAATCCCTACCATGAAACTCCCATGGCTCCCTCTCCCCTAATGTTTAATTGGTTTCCCTTGAATCTTTCCAAAACACGTCGAATCTTGAATCAAAGTTGAAGCCCTAAAAGCCCAAAATCAAATCGGTGCATGCAAGGCTATTTCTTCGAGTTTCCTGGGTGTTCAAGGCTGGTTTATCACAAAATAATAATGTTCGCTTGTTGTTGACAAAGAACAAGCAATTGACATTATTTGGGTTAAATCAGAATGTCAGTATCAATTTCGAGCTTACTCGGTGAGTTCCTTCATTCTTTTGTTCATTTTAGTGTTATTTCAACTCTTATTCCTCTTCATTACTTCTCCTTTTCTTTGGTTAGTTTGATTGAAACTCGACCAAAGTTCTGAACCTAGGTCCTCCCTTTTAGATTGATTTTTGTTCGTTTTTTCCATTTGCTTTTCTTTAAGGCTTTTTCTCTGATTCATGTTGGTTCGCTCAGTGGTCTGTTTAGTTATCATTCATGTCGTTGAGATCTCGATTTTGGTTTTCTTTGTTTTTATCCTTATAGTCAATTTAGTTAGGTCATTTTGATTTAATAACTTAGTTAATTCCATGCCTATTTGTGTTATTAATCAGTCATTAGTTTAGGTTTTAGTTTTGAAAATCATTTAAGCGCTGTTTTCTTCTACTTGTCATAAATTACTGACTTGGCAGGGATCATTCATACTTTTTGGGAGGCCATTTTAGACCCTACTTTAGGAGGTTTGTTTAAGTTCTTGGGTCAAAATTGAGCCCATTTCCGGCTGACCTTTGGGTCCATCTGTCTCGTTTGGTCTCAAGGGTAAAAATAGGGGGTTTAAAGGTTAGTTTAGAAATTGTAGGCTAGGGCATCTATTTTAACTGGATGGGGAAGCTTCCTAGAAGGTGGGTTTAGAGCTGTTTTGGAAAATTCGTTTTTAACTAAGGGATTAAATAGCAAAAATAAAAACTGAAAAAAGGATTTAATGAGCAAAACTGAATTCATTTAGGCTACCCTAAGGCTTGCCTGTAAAGTCATGGTTCCTTTATTCTCAAGTCAGATTTTAGAGATCAGAAGACCTTAGAAATTAGAAACGATTGAAAATACTAAACACTGAAGAGTTTGAAGAATCAGAAGAAAAATACAAAAAACCAATCACAAAATACTGTTACATTGAAGCGTTTTGTGCAATTCTTTAGGTTTTAAAGCTTAAAGTAATCTTTGATTCATTCTGGGCTCGAAATGGTTTGAGGAAGTTGAATTTGCTGTTGTTGATTCGCTGATTTGCACTTTTCCGCTGCTGTTGATAACTCCTCATTCCTCTTTGTTTCTCTATTGCATTCCAGGTACTTCTCGAATAATGGCTGACTTTTGAAGTGTAATGTGAAAACGTGAACATGGATCCATGATGAAAATTATTCGAGTTACTGACTTCTTGTTCTTCCCTATTTCTCCATCTAATCACGTCTTGTAATATTTTAATTTTAGGTGAATTCTATTAGTTTTCTTTGTTGTGGATGTGGTATAAAATGCTTGATGTTTGGTATTTTATTGTTTTCTACTGAAAGCTGTAGATTTTGGGATTTAAAATAGTTGGCCTGCTCATCTTTCAAGATGTTGCTCATTGCTTATATGAAAGAAGTTTGGATTAAAGCTCATTGTAATTGTTGTTGGGTTAGTTTCGCAATTGTATGAAGTGAAATGCTGCATAATTATGCTTTCATGTCATCAAAATTTGGATTCAAATACAGAGTTTAGTTTAGATATGTGATTTAGTTTCATAGCATTTAGATCCTATTGTTCACATTATAGTGATCATATGTCGTTGTTAATCAATAAGGTCAAACGGTCTGTTAAATTTTAATTGTTTCCATTAATCAGTCTTCATTACTTTGTCATGAGTATAAATTTACTTTGAACCTGGGATTAACCAGAATTGTTTTGAGAATTGGACTTGATGTCAATTGTGAATAGGAATTGTTTATCATACGCTACTTGGGCCTTGTTCTCAAGCCCAATATCTCATTCAATTGCTACTGCTAAGTGTCGCCCGCGGCAGGCCTGGTTCAAGCCCGAAGGCCTTTGTGAATTAGATAATTGTATGCTTTATCATGTGTGAGACTCATTCTCCTTGATATGGTCATCTCAGTTCAGGATTGCTGCTGGCCCAAATTATCTTCGAAATGATTTGAGTAATTTTACAATCGCAATCCGCTGATTATCAATTGAGCTTAGACATCTGCTTTAAATAAATTCGAAATCCTTTTAGCATTTTAATTAATCAACTAGGCTCTTTATTTATATTTGAGGTGTGCCATAAATAAATGTAGATAACCCATGGCCCTCATTTAATTAATTTTAATCCTTTAGAAATCGAGGTGAGCCATTTAGCCGAATTTTCCATGGCCCTCCCAAACTTAAAAGTGCGTAGTTGCTTTAGGCGCGTAATTTAAATTAACTTCCTTAAAATTGTGTGTGCATTTAATATGACCCAAATCCAAATCTCAACAGCGTTAGATAAAATGTGTCATGGACCTTGGGTGCATTTCATGTGGAGTGGTTCAAGACGCATTTTAAATAACGTTGCATCTTCCTAAAAATAATTAAAAGCACCTTAACAAGTTAAAATATACCATAGGCTAAAATATGTATTAAGATTAGATAATAGGCCAATAATAACAGTTTAGTGACCGTGTTAAAATCACGAAACCCGGGAATACCTAACATCTTCTCCTGGTTAACAAAATTTCTTACCCGGATTTCTGTGTTCGCGGACTGAAAACAGAGTCAATCTTCCTCGATTCGGTATTTGAACCGGTGTCTTGGGAAACCATATATTATCCCTAGTGGCGACTCTAAATAAATAAATAAATCCCGTTTCGATTGTCACTTTAATTAGAAAAAACTCTCTTATACTCTTTCGTGGTGTAGGAAAAAAGAGGTGTGACACTACACATAAAGGGGAATCATATGAACAACCAAAAGGCTCATGTACACCTCCTCAAACAAAGCATGTAAATAGCATGACTTAAAAACAATCAGGGTCTGAATCTAAAGTACTAAGGCAAGGATATTTTTAATTATTGAGGCAGACCGGTTTATTACGTAACTCAGATAAGAAGTCTAAATCAAGCCTGCCTGTTGGTTGTAGAAATTACTGATTAACAAAGCAGTTTCAGCCTTTTTATTGTCGTTATCACCTAAGGCTTGCCTAGATGTTTGGGTGAGATCCTATAAACGTGATATCTATTGTCAATTTAGAATGTGGAAAAGTAGTAACAATTCTAAAATAAATGATTTGAGATCCTATAGACATGTTTTCTAAACCGTGTTAATAGTAAGAGAGGGAGTTGTTTTAAAAATTAGTTCAGAACAGTATGAGTTGAACTAATTTTAGACTAGATGGGTTTCAGATCCTATAGACATTGATATCTATTATTGCTAATTTTAATTCCTATAGCCATGATATCTAGTTGAATGTGAAATGAAACGGACATGATTTACTTGAGATTCCTATAGGCATGATTTCTATGAAAAGGTACAGATTTTAGCCTATTGGACATGATGCCAGATTATAATCAATTGGATCCTAAGAACATGGTGTCTAAGTGTGGTAATAAACATGCAGAATTTAAGACAAATCCTATAGTCATGTTATTTAAATGCAGAATTTAAAACAGGTCCTATAGACAGGTTCTCAAAATGCAGAGTTAAAAATGCAGACTAAAAAGAGTCCTAGAGGCATATTATCTAAATGCTAAATTAATCATACAGAAAACAGGTCGTATAGACAGGTTCTCTAAATGCAGAGTTAAACATGTAGACTAAAAAGTCCTATAGGCATGTTCTTTACCCTTCTAATAGTTAAGCATGCACAATTACCCAGCCCTTTTTCACTAACCAATCCCAAATATTTATTACAAATTATTACATACCAAATAATGAATTATATCAGAAAAAGTGTAAAAGAAGAAGTTACAACCAGAGGAAGCCTGATTCTTGACTTCCTATCCGAGTTAGGAAATAAATCACCTCAAATGTCATTTGTTTCAAAGCCTTTCTCAAACATGGGTGTGTCAAAGTTCTCTAAGGGTCTCAAGGGACCCCTGGCAGTGCTTACACCCAAGTTTGCATAACCAGATAGAGATGAGTGCAGTATAGATGGGCCAACCCTTATGTGTCCAAGTTCAGAGGGAGCTCATGTGTCTCAAGGCAAGGCTCACACAAGAGGGGCAGAACCTAAGTCTAAAAGTATCGTGTAAGTGCAGGAACAGAGATTTGTTTAAAACTGGATTGAAAAATAGTAAGGGGTAAGGGTAATTTTAAAAACAGTAGTAGTAAAGCTAACAGTACACAAAATCAACATTTTTATACAAAGGGGTCAGTGGTTTGGGAATTCATTGCAGGGAGCATATGACCTTAGGTAGGGGTCAGTTTTGTGCATGCACAACAATGGATAGTGCTGGCATGCCCATAATCCAGCCAGTGAACACAACACTTAGAGGGGATGTGAAGCATATGACCCTAGGGAGGGTTAGGTTTGGGGTCATGTACAACAATGTCTAATGCTGGCATACCATCAAACCAACCAGAGAATATAAAAAAGCATAGGGGATATGGGGGTTTGGGATTCATAAGCTATAATAAGTGACTGACAAAATTCATACATAAAGAGAACACATTGATTTACAACATGCTTTAGCAATGAAACTTAATTAAACACAAGCAGGAAACAAGAAAGAGTGAAGGAAATAGTAAAGAAAACATGTTGTTTTTTATGCTTGAAGATTAATTAGAACATACCAGTAAAGAAGCAAATGTAGAAAGAAAAGTAAGCAAATTTCTACAGCCTAGCCTTGGCTTTCAGCCGGCTAGACAAGGCAGTAACACAAGTAGTAACAGAGAAAAGAGAGAGAGTTTTGAGTGAAGTGTGTGTTCTGAACTCCAATGGTTCGTTTGCTGTGTTCGTGTGTTTGAAAGAAGAGGGTGCAGGGTATTTATAGCTTTTTGAAAATGAGTGAAGGAGAGGTAATAAGTAAAGTTTTATTACAAATATGGAAACAATCAACAGTCAGAATCAATTATACAAGTGATTCCCTTTAATTTAAGGATCACTGTTTAACGGGTAGTAACAGATTCAAATAAAGAAAGAGATCAGTTTAGAGACAGACTGATTATTGCCATAAAAGAAGTAGTACATGCATTAAGTAAGTAATCAAGTCTAATTACAGAGATATGCTTATTTTGGAAAAGATTCAGTAAGGCAAAATATCATAGTAAAGAGGAAAGAATCAATCAATTTGAATGGGCGAGTGAAATCAGGGTTCATAAAAGGGAAACTTTAGAAATCAGTAACAAGATGAAGATCAATCAAGGAAGAAACTTCAACATATAAATAAAGTGAACAAGGTCATCAAACATGCGAGGTCAAACTCATTGAAAAAAATCACAAACAGGCAGTAGTGGCAGAAATAAACTAGGGTTCAGTAGTAAAGCAAACATTCGAAGCAAAGTAATCAAGTAGGTCATGTCACATTGAATTAATAAGGAAGAAAACAGAGCATCAGAAACATGTAAAGGTTTCACAGTAGCAGGTGAGGAAACCCTTTAAAAAGTTAGGGTTTCAACCCTAGTCGAGTTGAAAGATAGTAAAAATCAGATAAGTCACATAGAGAAAAGAGAGTCTAAAACAAAAGCTTTCAGTCGAGTCAAGTACTCAAACAAACGATTTCAAACCCAAAGACCTAGGGTTTCAACAACAAACGAGTTCAAAAGGCGGTGAACAGATGAGTCAAGAAAGAACTTAAACAAATATGTACACATTTAACAAACAACTTCAAAACTCAACTGAGGCCCAAAGAAAATCAAGGTTTTAAACATGCTAATGCAGATAGAAGAACAACATGACCAAAACATAGCAAGATCAGAAACACGTTAAAATTAGAGAAGAGATTCTTAAAATAACTTAAGAGAAAAAAAACCCTAATCGGAGAGGATAAAGAGTTGTTTTGCAAGCAAAGTTAAAGAACCTTCGAGAAAAATGCTTAAAAGTTTATGGTAAGCACAGATCTAAGGTAGATCTGAAAGAAATAGAAAGATCTAAGAGATAAGGATTTTAGAATACCCAAAAGAAATAAGAAGGGCCTCAAAAGTCAATGATCTAACTAGAAAAGGTCAAGGACCCATCTTGAAAGGCCATGAATGGCCGGGAAAGGTCGTGGATGGTCGGAGAAAGGCCATGAACATCAGTCGAGCAAGGACTGGACCAAACTTCTTCGAAGTCTGGTCGTTTAAACATAGAACCAAACATGTAGCCATGGAAGGCTGGTACAGGTCTTAGATGACTACGGAAGGCCCTGGATTAGGTAGGTATTAGGTTGTAGTTTAATGGCGGCGACTAGGGTTTGTAGTAATTTCAGAGAGAGTTGAGAGAGAAGAGGGATTCAAAGGCGGCGGTTGGTGAGAAATGAGGTAGGGTAAAGGGGTCGTTTG
Source organism: Nicotiana glauca (assembly GCA_026770625.1). Taxonomy (NCBI): domain Eukaryota; kingdom Viridiplantae; phylum Streptophyta; class Magnoliopsida; order Solanales; family Solanaceae; genus Nicotiana; species Nicotiana glauca. Next base: position 41,077 of record MU789535.1, read on the forward strand.
GGTTAAAAAAGAAAAGGGATAATGGGAGCCGTTGATGGGATTAAATGGGTTAGGTGGGGGATCCAGGTTGGGTTATTTAAATGGGTAAGGGGTCGGGTTTAAAAGAAATTGGGTTGGGAAATTGGGCATTGATTTGGGCTCAATTTCAGGCTATAATTGAAATGAATTTTTTGCTAGAATTTAAATAGACATTTTCCCTATTCATTTTATAAAAATTAGCAAAAATTAATTTCTGGAAATAAGTTGAAAGCACTAAAATGATTTATAACGTATAATTAACTATTTAAAAATACATGACTTATTTTTTGTAAATATAAACGTAATTAAATCCTAAAAGTGGCCAATATTTTAATTATGCAATTTAGCTTTTAAAAATATTAAATAAATTTATAAAAATATGCAAAAAATCATCCTGGATATATTTTAGCATAAACATAAAATTTCAACAAGTGAATCACCAAAACGTGATAATTTTAGAAATTATTATTGGGTTTTTATGGATAAAATAGAGGAATAAATTGATTTAAAAACCTTTAAAAATTAAGAAAAAATAATAAAACATTTGAGCACACTTATATATGTATTTATATGGTAGTTTGAAAGTATTTTGCATATTGAAAAATATATAGGAAAATATTGGGCATCAACATCAAGCCATCAAAACCTAAGAGCATTGCCACAAAACACCTGTAGAAACCCACCACATCGTAAGCACCCAAGAACCTATCATATACATTACCATGCCGATCCAACCTAGTATCAAGTTGTCGTAATTCTTCGAGTTCCATTCCGAATTACCTTAAAATTTATATATTTCCTTGCTAGTACACCATTATCCTTAACTAAAACTTGCCCTAAAAACTTTAACGTAAAACCACAACATCTAAGGATCATAAACCATCGAATACTCTCTTAAATATCCCCAAAAGTACCACATTCCAAATGTCCGCTCTGAAAGTACCTTAAAATCAATATTTTACCTCCTTTTATACTGGAGTACATAATCCGTAGTTATACAAAATTACCGCAAGTCTCGGTACCATCAAATGTAATTGATTGATTCTAGTGGCATACATATCCAAAATTTTTTCAATTGCTACATATAAATTTCTAAATCCATAAGAATTCTTTCAAGAGCCATCTACTCTGCTCAAATCTAAATTGCACTGCCTAAATAAGACAAATGACACATGTCCCATTAGCACAACAACACTCAAGGGAGTAACCCCACCTTAATGCAACCAAATAAGTTCCTGCTCTATGTACCTCACATCCTTCACCAATAACAACTCAAGTCATTTCGTGATTCTCATACGCCTATAAAGCATAGCATAACCTTTATTGAAATTTACTTTACTCGAGCCATCCTCGGTCTCAACCTCCGTAAGCCATAACTGATTCACCCGTACCCCTCAAACTTGAACCAACATAGCACATAACCGTGAAATTAACTAATCAATAGCAGACTCCCCCACTTGGCACAAAGACATAGATCAAAACAAACAATAACTCAAAATGCATATACTCTACTATTGCCATAATAACATAGTGAGATTAAACTCAATCCTTCATAAGCTCATGAAACACAGACCATCTAGTACTTTAAATCTTTTGCAAGTCTCGCATTCACCCTCGTAATAGTCAAGCCCACTCTCTTAGGCGACACAAATTCAAATAGCAACACATGTATTGCACTGGTAACAGAGATCTTCCAATAAACGACATAAAGGATCACGCAAACTTCAGAACACTCCGCAAGAGATAACCCACATGCTTCGCCTCAAACTAAAATATCTTTATACCCTTCCACCGTCATAAATATTTCACAGTCACTTAATCTTCCAAAGTCTGAACTCATATGACAACGTGAAATCTACTTCACTTCCTAACTAGGCAACATGAAAAGGTCCTTCAACACGCCCACAACTCGGTCTATACATCAAATCACGATGGGAATCAAGCACCGGATAGTTCTTACTACCCCCCAAGCAGACCTTTCTCGTCTCGTTCAATTCATATGAACATATCTCGCTGTCACATCACACTCATCACGTAACTATCCAGTCAACACATCCCTTAATAGTGAAACTATCAAACATATAAATCTAGAAATACGCGCTCGGCAATCAACAGATCAGAGCTCAATCTACAAGCAAGGCCTGGCCTCAATTCCTCCAGACTAGCCCAAAATCAACACACATAAATCACTTATCACCCTCCGGTTATGGAGTCACAAGTCGTCGATGCACAGCTGATACCGAGTGCTCATACGTGCATACGAACGCGTGGAAGGAATTTAAAGAATTATATTTCAAGATGAATCAAGGATGCACAATAAGAATTCAAGAATGTGGGATTTCCTAAAGGTTTTGCAGCCTCCCGAGGATAAGTACAGACATCTCCATACCGATCCGCGAGACTTTACTAAACCTGCTCATGACTCGTGAGACCTATGTAACCTGGCTCTAATACCAACTTGTCACAACACTAAACCCGGACCCGGTCGTGATGGTACCTCTCCTGAAGACAAGTCCAGCTGACACATTCCCAATTCATTTTTAAGCAATTAAGTAATAAAACCAAGTCTTAACATAATAATAAAAATCCCAAATTGAGGTAAATAATACAGTTTGCGAAAAAAGACATAGCCCGACATCGGGATTTCACCAGTCATGAGCAACTATAACAATAATACAAGTCCGAAAGAGTCTACTCAACTATTACATAACTAAAACAGAGGGAAAATAAGATAGAGGAAGAAGCATTAGGTATAGTGAATCTCCGAAAATTTGTTGGACAACTTTCAACCCTCGCAAACAGGACCTGATACGCCTGAATCTGCACACGGGGTGCAGGGAGTAAAGTGAATACTCCAACTCAGTGAGTAATAATAATAAATGCAGTTTGAGTAACAAGAAATCACATAAAGGCACACCAACAAGCTATAAAGAAGCAGTAAAAAACCAATAAAAACAATGAAATAGTGGAAATATGTGAAGTCATTTTAGTTTAGTTTAAACTTCTTAAAAATGCCTTTTTAACAATTAAGCAAGTAAATGACAGGAAACTAGGAAAGATAAACACATAAAGAACCGCCTCTCAGGCATAATGTCAACAAATTCCGCCCCTCGGGCGACATCATGGAACAACACCAGCCTCTCGGGCTACATCTCACATCACAATGGGTACCTGCGCTCATTGGGGGTGTTCAGACTCCTGGAGGGGCCCCTTACGGCCCAAGCGCAATATAAAGCCATCTCATGGCATACAATCTCCGACCCTCAGCCTCATAATCAAAAAGCCACCTCCTGGTAGATAATCACAAGCGCTCGGCCTCATAATCATAATAAGCGTATCCTCACAACATAGGCCCTCGACCTTACTTAGTTCGAATCTCACACGCTAATCGGGCAATAGTAAAACGTGATGCTCAGCCCAATTATTATTTAAAATATCATTTAATGTATTAAAACAGAGTAGACATGGCTGAATTATGAAAATAGTAGTATATAACATGACTGAGTACAAGCATAACGTCAAAACAGTGAGGAAAGTACCTTAAAATCAATCTTTTACATCCTTTATACTGGAGTACAGAATCCGTAGTTATACAAAATTACCGCAAGTATCGGTACCATCCAATGTAATTGATTGATTCTAGTGGCATACAGATCCGAAAAATTTTCAATTGCTACATATACATTTCTGAATCCATAAGAATTCTTTCAAGAGCCATCTACTTTGCTCAAATCTAAATTGCACTTCCTAAATAAGATAAATGACACATGTCCTATTAGCGCAACAACACTCAAGGGAGTAACCCTACCTTAATGCAACCAAATAAGTTCCTGCTCCACGTACATTAAATCCTTCACCAATAACAACTCAAGTCATTCCATGATTCTCATACGCCCAAAAAGTATAACATAACCTTTATTGAAATTTCCTTTACTCGAGTCATCCTTGGTCTCAACCTCTGTATGCCATAACTGATTTACCTATACGCCTCAAACTGGAACCAACATAGCACATAACCGTGCAATCAACTAATCAATAGACGACTCCCCCACTTTGCTCAAAGCCATAGATAAAAACACACAATAACTCATAATGCATAGACTCTATTACTTCCATAATGCCATAGTGAGATTAAACTCAATCCTTCATAAGATCGTGAAACACAGACCATCTAGTACTTTAAATCTTCTGCAAATCTCGCATTCGGCCCTCGTAACAGTCAAGCCCACTTTCTTAGGCGACCCAAATTCAAATTGAACACATATATTGCACTAGTAACAGAGATCTTCTAATAAACGACATAAAGGATCACAAAAACTTCAGAACACTCCGCAGGAGATAACCCACATGCTTCGCCTCAAACTAACATCTCTTTATACCCTTCTACCGTCATAAACATTACGCAGTCACTTAATCATCGTGAGTCCGAACTCATATCACAACGTGAAATCTACTTTACTCCCCAACTAGACAACATGAAAAAGTCCTTTTACACGCCCACAACTCGGGCTATACATCAAATCACGATGGGAATCAAGCACCGGATAGTTCTTACAACCCCCAAGTAGACCTTTCTCGTCTCGTTCAATTCATATGAACACATATCGCAGTCATTTCACACTCATCACATAACTAACCAGTCATCCCTTCCCTTAATAGGGACACTATCGAACATATAAATCTAGAAACACGCGCTCGCGCAATCAACAAATCAGGGCTAAAGCTACAGGCAAGTCTCGGCCTCAAGTCCTCCAGATTAGCCTAACATCAACACACATAAATCACCTCTCACCCTCCTGTTAGGGAATCACAAGGTGTCGATGCAAACTGATACCGAGTGCTCATGCGCGCAAACGAACGCGTGGAAGGAATTTCAAGAGTTATATTTCAAGATGTATCAAGGATGCACGATAAGAATCCAAGAATTTGGGATGTCCTAAAGGTTTTGCAGCCTCTTGAGGATAAGTATAGATGTCTCCGTATCGATCTTCGAGAATTTACTAAACCTGCTCATGACAAGTGAGACCTATGTAACCTGGCTCTGATACCAACTTGTCACGACCCTAAACCAGAGCCACATGTTGTCTACCAGGAGTGGTGCCACGACCACCACCCCTTGTAGCACTAGTAACTCCAACTCCAATACTACCAACTCCAGCACTAGTAGGTGTAGCTGGTATCTCATCTTCTATTCCTATTTCATTATCTTCTACTCCAAAATCTTCTTGTAATTATTCATAATCTATATCTACATTATCATTAGGCGATGATTTAGAAACATGTGTAGATGATAATGGGTTATTACTATTACTACCAGAAGCTGAAGGACTACCTCTTTTTTTATTTCCACCCCTACCAGTAACTCTTTTACACGCTCTTTTAGCAGCATTAAACATATTGTAAAAATTAAAGTATAAGCTAAAATTAAATATGCAATTAAAATATTAAATAAGAGAAAGATTTGGAGGGAGTGCACCGAATTCGACAATAAATTGAGCACTTGATTACGCAATTCCGGTGTTACCACGAAGGCACGAACAAACGTTAAGCAAGTATTTCAATTTTGAACTTTAAAGTTCAAACTTCAAATTTCGAATGACAAATTCCGATAAATTAAATTTAAGAAAAAAGAGCCAAATAAAAATTATAAAATTAGAAGATGAAATCTTGCAAATTGAAGAATGAGAGAAATTGAGAATTTGAGAATTGAGATTGAG